>JAGKTI010040999.1:0-10316 GCA_018397915.1 Birgus latro
AAGGATCCAAGGCTAACAGCACGGGATTTAAAAGAAAAGAACCCACAGTTGCTGGCAGATGTGTCTGTCAGAAGTGTGCAGCAGCTGTTGCATGACGATCTGGGCTACAGGAGTTTTTGTGCTCGTAAAAAACCACTGCTAACTGCACTTCAGAAGAAAAAGAGAGTAAATTTTTGTAAGAAATATCTTGCCTGGAGTGAGGAGCAATAGAAAACTGTGCTTTGGAGTGATGAGTCAACATTTACTGTCACTGGTACCCCTTCATCACGAGTGTACCGAAAACCAGGCAGTGACTCCCTGGATCCTAAGTACACTTCCAAGTTTGTTAAATACCCAGCCTCACTCATGGCTTGGGGCTGCTTTACATATTATGGTGTTGGTAGGTTGGTAATTCTACCTGCAAATGAAAAAGTGAACCAGAACAATTATTTGGAGCTCTTATGTGATGTTTTAAGTGACTCTTTTGATAAAACCAAGGCAAGAGTATTTATGCAAGATTCTGCCCCTGTACATGTTGCAAAGTCAGTGAAACAGTGGCTAACTGACTGTGAGGTTCCTTTTATTCGAGACTGGCCCAGAAACAGCCCAGATATCAATCCCATTGAGAATTAATGGGAGCACATGAAGCGGCAGCTGCGTAGTATGGACACATCATCTTTGCCTAAACTTGAGGCTGCAGTCAAGCAGCTATGGAGCAGTTTCAGTCCGTCTGTTCTGCAAAACTACGCCATCAGTCTCCCCAGACGCCTTAAGAAGATAATAAAGGTGAAGGGGAATGCCAGTAAATACTAAATTCAATGGTGAGTGTTAATTTATTTGTTTCTCCTTGCTAACCACAAGAATGTTTTCTTTTTTTAAGATGGCGTCAACACTTTCCGCGCCTACTGTAACTCTCTCATCCGTCTCTTAGCTTCTTCGATGCCCCTGTTCCTCATCCACTCATTATATGCTTTCCTCTTTTGTGATACAACCTCTCTCACCTCTTCCATCCACCATGCCGTTCCCTAAACGCCCTTTCGTCTTCTCTTCACCCCACACACCATCTCACATGCTGCACAGATTTCTTCTGTGAATATCTAGCACACACCTTAAACGTCCCCCATCTGCTCCAATCTAAATTTACTCAATCGCTCCTCCACTTCCCGTTTATATTCAGTCTTTATTCCATCCTCTTGTAACTTTTCTACCCTCCTTGTAAGAACTACTTCCTCCTGTCCTCCTCTTCTTCTCTTCCTCCATCTTGTTTGGATTCTGATTCTGGCCACCACCAAATGGTGGTCAGAAAGTCCACTTCCCCAACCTCTATACTCTTGCATCCATTACACATCTTCTCATCCTTTCATCCACACACACAGTCAGTCATAGACACATATACATACAGGGTGTAACGCGACGTATGACAAAAACTTACACCAATGATCGATCGTGTAATTCTGAGTATATTTTGTTCTATAGACATATACTCTTTGTGACCCCAGTTCAGTACCCAGCATTAGGCTGTTTGAGTGTAAAAATTTCGTGGGTTACAGGTGTCATAGGGAGAGAGCTTCGCAGGGCGACGGGAGACGAGTATTATTAGGTTTTCTCTACTGCACATGAAAATCCCATAACCTATCAGTACAAACGAATTTTAAGAAGAAACCTTACGTAGATACATATACATACAGGGTGTAACGCGACGTATGACAAAAACTTACACCAATGATCGATCATGTAATTCTGAGTATATTTTGTTCTATAAACATATACTCTCTGTGACCCTAGTTCAGTACCCAGCATTACGCTGTTTGAGTGTAAAAATTTCGTGGGTTACAGGTGTCATAGGGAGAGAGCTTCGCAGGGCGACGGGAGACGAGTATTATTAGCTTTTCTCTACTGCACATGAAAATCCCATATCCTATCAGTACAAACGAATTTCAAGAAGAAACCTTACATAGTCTATTGATTCTTTAACATAAAGTCATGCATTCCTGCAATTCTTTTGCACAAATCAACTGCAATTACGGATTAAATTTAAATTTTATGGATTGCAAGGAAGTACGGAGGGAGAAGAGGCTGGTGTATTGTTGCCAGTTATGTAATGTTTGGTTTGTAGGCTATTGCTACTAGCATTATCATAACACCCACAGCTCATTTAATGAAACAACATTATTGTAAAGCGAGATTAGCATCACTTTAAGTCAGGAAGAGTATTATTTATTACAATCTTCTATGCTGCAAGTAAAAGTGGCGCCAGTGGGTATCTCCACCTGTATTCCCTGGCTGTAATACTGGCACTACCATCCCAGAATACGTAAAAATAGACGATAACTGCATATTCCTCATTTCTGTGCGTACATGACATGCTGTTTCATGAACAAGTGAAGCTGAAACCAGTGAACAACTGAACGGGAGAACAGTATTTGAGGTATGTGCCTCGCCTGCAAATTTTCCAGTTCAAATGACACCGTGGACGCAGGGTTGCCAAGGCCTTATCATTAATCTCGCTAGTGTAGCCCTGAAAACTTGCTAAAATGTCACTAGATAGTAAACACTGCAAAATATAGCTAGAAAAGACGATTAATCACTAGAATATCACCTAAAAATGGCAAAAATATCCAGAATGTAGCTAGATATCATGTTGCCAGATGTTAAATCGTGACTCTAGGTAGAAGCAAAAAATAGGTCTATAGCTGCAAAGTCGTTAAATTGGCAACCCTGTGTCACTATTCTCAAGTCACCTTCATATAAAAGCAATGGTGCCACGTGTACTTGCGGCAGAAAAATTGTAATAAATAATATCATTACTCCTGACTTAAAGTGACACTAGTCACGCATTACACTAATGTTTTTTCACTGAATGAGCTGTGGGTGTTATGATAATGCTGGTAACAATAGCCTACAAACCAAACACTACATAACTGGCAACAATACACCAGCCTCTCCTCTCTCCGTACTTCCTTGCAATCCATAAAATTTGAATTTAATCCTTAATTACAATCGATTTGTGCAAAAGAATTGCAGGAATGCATGACTTTATGTTAAAGAATCAATAGACTACGTAAAATTTCTTCTTCAAATTCGTTTGTACTGATAGGATATGGGATTTTCATGAGCAGTACAGAATCAGCTAATAATACTCGTCTCCCATCGCCCTGCGAAGCTCCAACCCTATGACACCTGGAACCCACGAAATTTTTACACTCAAACAGCCTAATGCTGGGTACTGAACTGGGGTCACAAAGAGTATATGTCTATAGAACAAAATATATTCAGAATTACACGATCGATCATTGGTGTAAGTTTTTGTCATACGTCGCGTTACACCCTGTATATACAGCCGACCCTCGATGCTACGAACCCCGGATCAACGGATTTCAGAAGCAATGGACAACATCTGCTGGCAGGGAATCACTCGACACCAGTCATTTTTTAAATTTCATTACAGGCACACTCACGATCAGTAATTTCTGCTCAGGGGTGCCCCCTTCATACCGCTGTATACCCAGGAAAGAGGGAAGGGGGTGACGAAACGAACTACCTAGCTCCGTACCCTCCCCCACACCCCTACCCCACCCAACTCCCCACTCGTCATTCTTAACTGGCAGTTACACCTCAGGCTAACCCCATACATTACACTCATAGTCACATTACTAATACATAAACAAAACACTAGGACATGTAAAAAGTATGTAATATAACTATAAACACTGCAGCAAGAAGCTAATGCATTACAATAATCTCTCTTCTATCCGGACGACCACTATCCGGTTACCTCACTGTCCGGAGATCGTAGGCTGATGGACGAAACGCAAAATGCCCAAAAATTCGAAAAAATCCAATTTTTTCCACTGCGTCAATTTCAATTTCCCCCACGCGCCGACCAGCTGTATTTTCGCAACTCCCGCCTCTCTCTGGTCTCACTTCCCACTCAGCTGCCGGTTCATGAAAACGCCCTCGTCATGGCTCCTGAAGTGCTTGTTTTTGTGGTGATTCCCTACCTCCTGCAGGGCTTGCTGCTGCTCTGCACCTTCATTGTGGTTGTGATGATGGCCCTGCTGCATGAGAAGAGGAAGAAAGTGGTTTTGACTCTGGAGAAGAAGTGGGAGATATTGGAGAAGGTGGAAGCTGGGTGGCCGACACCATGGATCCTACGTGAATTCAACCTCCCTCGCTCTACTTTGTTTGATATCAAGAGGTCCCGAAACAAACTACACCAGTACACGGCTGATTTCGCTTTGAAAACCAGACGAAACATGGAGAGGAAGATGATGTTTACTCCTAAGAATGCAGACAATGACCGTTCCACGTTCATCTGGTATCGACAACAACGTGCTGCTGGTGTGTTGGTATGTGGAACGGAGCTGAAAGCTGCTGCCGAGAAGTTCGCAAGGCTACATGACACCCCAGACTTCAAGGCATCTGAAGATCGGCTCTTCGCGTTCATGTTACGGCTCAGACTTACCAATCATAAGGCCCATGGTGAAGCTCTGGACGCCAATGACAAGAGAATAGAAGAGTTTCGGCAGAAGGTGAAGGGCTTGATTGACAGGGAGAGCCTCACTCTCAGTCAAGTCTACAATGCTGACGAAACTGGACTATTCAATTGTTCAGTGCCCACAAACACTCTCGCTGAGGAGACGGAGAAGCATATACCTAGCCACAAGCTCTCCAAGCAACGGGTGTCTGCTTTGTGCTGTGCCAATGCTAACGGCATGCACCGCCTCAAGCCCGTTATTGTTGGACATGCAAAGCAGCCTCGGTGCCTTTGTGGGTTACTGGATGTCCTTCCTGTCGTGTGGTATCATTCTCTGAAGGCTTGGTTCACAACCAAGATCTTCAGAGATTGGTTTCACCAACACTTTGTCAAGGAGGTCATACATTATCAGACAGAGACACTGAAAATCCCACGCAGCCAGGTAAAGGCCCTCCTGATTCTAGACAATGCACTTGCGCATCCGTCTGAGAAGGAGTTGGTGGCTGAAAATGGCTGCATTAGGTGTCCGTTTTTGAGACCTAATACAACTGCTCTCATCCAACCAATGGACCAGGGAGTGATTGTGGCAGTGAAGAGGCTCTACCAATGGAGGTTTCTGGACGAGGTGATGGTTGTCTACGAGGACGAGGACGATCGCAGGGAAGGATGAGACATGCGAGGACATCAAACTGTTGAAAACCTTCGCCGCTACAATCTCAAGTCTGCTATCTACAACTGGGCCAGTGCATGGAAGGAAGTCTCTCTCAAGACTCTAGAAAATGGTTGGTCTCGTCTGCTTCATGGAAGTGACGTGGTGCATGATTTCCTAGGTTTTGAGGTGGATGACTTCCATGCAAGGCTTCGTGTGGATGGAGACAATGTCGATGTCGACGAAGTGTGTGAATGGTTGGATGACGACGAGGGCGATCCTGGGTATCAGATCATGTCTGATATCGAGATCGCATTTTCTGTTGCCGGTACGAGTGCCCAGCAGGAAGATCCGATGAGGACAGCGACGATGATGCGGGCTCCTCATGGCTCGTCACTACTCCAGCCATCCCCAAGCTGAGTGCACTCCAGGAACATGTGGAGTTCGTCCTTGACTACCTAGAACACCCGGACTGCGACAGGGAGATGGGGCCCTTGGGACTTGTGGAGGAAGTACGAGCTTTCAGGCAGCGCATCGTTAATCGTCAGAATCGTCGTTGCTTGCGTCAATCAACCATTGACAGTTTTTTCAGGCCTGTCATTCCCGCCGTGCACAGCCCTAGCTCCACACCATTGCCTCACCAAGACAGGCCTTCTAGCTCCGAGCCACAGCCCAGCACATCGGGCAAGCCGGAGTCACCACTGGATGTGAGTTTGCGGCTCTCTCCAGAGTCCTCTGCAGTGGATAGCGTATCACCACGTCCCACCAAGGAGCCCCTAGGCCGCCTCCGTCAGCTCATCTCGGACTCTGACGGCGACTAATTCTCCAGGACTCGTCACTAGTCACTAGACGACACGGGAATTTACAGTTATGTGAAGTGATGTACAGTGCATTGAAGTGATGTGATGCAAGACTCTGTTATTATGGGATAGGAAACATTGTAGGAAGTGCTGGTGAGAAGTGCTGGTGAGTGTAAAGTGAAGCAGAAGTGCCAAGGATTCTATGAATTCCTGCAGGTGCCTCAGGTGCACCTTCATACTGTCAGAGTCTGGGAGGACGGAGCGGGTTATACATCAGGACGGCGGCATCATTCTCGTAAGTACCCTAACTTCATCAAAATTCCTTGTTTTGTTCTTCCCATATCATTAATCTCATGCAGAGACTGTAAGAAAGATGATTTCCATAATGATTTTCATGTCTAACCTGATTTCAGCATGCTGTAAAGTGGTAAAAATTTCCCATAAATGTAAATCATAATTTCCTGCTTTCCATTTATTTTTTCATACATGCTTACCACTAGTATTAAAGTGTACATGATGTGAAAAAGGTGAATGTCATTGATTTTCATGTCCGGTACCTAAACTAAGCTGCCAACTTAGTGAACAGCTGTGCCTAACTTACCTCAAATTCATCCTTTTTGGGTTAAATTTAAATGAATTCATGCTTTGTGTTCATTATTTCACTGCACCAGCTGTGAAAAAGGTGAATGCCATTGATAATCATGTCCGGGACCTAAACTAAGCTGCTAACTCAGTGAACAGCTGTGCCTTACTTACCTCAAATTCATCCTTTTTGGGTTAAAATTAAATGAATTCAGGCTTTGTGTTCATTATTTTGGTGCACAAGCTGTGAAAAAGGTGAATGCCAGTGAATTTCATGTCCAGTACTTACTCTCAGCATGCTGTATTGTGGTGAACACTTTTGCCATACCTAACTCTTATTGACTATTTTTCTGGTAACAATTTACATCATTTACTGTATTTGATGCTTTGTATCCCATATTTTAGTGCCTAAGATGTGAGAAAAGATGATTTTCATAGTGGCTGCCACGTCCAATACTACCTTACACTAAGCTGTCAACTCAGTGAACACCTGTGCCTTACTTAACTCAGATTCATCCTTTTGGGGTTAAAATTAAATGAATATATGCTTTGTGTTCATGATTTTAGTGCACAGAAAGTGAGAAAGGGTGATTTTCATAGTGATTTCCATGTTCGATACTTACTTTAACTATAGTGGCAAGTTGTGAGCACCTATGCATTACTCACCTCAAAATCATTATTTTTTGGTTAAAATTCAATTAATTCATGCTTTGTGTGCATTATTTATGTGAAAGGGGACTTAAATAAGTGCTATGCATGTCCGGTAGGGAGGCTGGTAGGTGGTTTTCTGATTTTGGTTAGGTTAGGGTCATAAATGATCGGTGCGGGAGCTTCAAGGCCACTATCCGGACAAGACCACTTTCCGGTCATGCCTTTGACTCTGTTATGTTGGATAGTTGGAAGATTACTGCATAATGTTGACAAGAAAAAACGCTGACAACGGCCATAACAGGCCTCACGCGTTGGATGGTTGTGTGCGTATGTGTGTGTGTGTGTGTGTGTGTGTGTGTGTGTGTGTGTGTGTGTGTGTGTGTGTGTGTGTGTGTGTGTGTGTGTGTGTGTGTATTTACCTATTTGTAGCATACAGGAATTGAGCTAAGCTCGTGTTGTCCTGCCTCCATATCTACACTCATCTAATCTAGTTTTAAATACAGTAATTCCTCAAATATCGGGATGTCCAATAACCGGACATATTCACTATACAGATATTCAGGGCTGCCCAACCCCCAAAGTCCCCCCCCAAAAAAAATCGATTAATTTTCGATTTTTTTGGGACCGCGTCAGTTTGAATTTCCCGCGCACGCCGATCCCCTCTGTTTACACTCGTGGCGCCACTATCGGTCGCCATTACCCACTCCCCTCCTCCCTCGTCAACAACTCTGAAAATGGCGGCCGAAGTGATTGCTTTTGTGGTGATACCCTACCTCCTACAGTGCTTGATACTGCACTTCACCTTCTTCATCATGTGTGTGATGATGGCCCCGCCTCCTGAGAAGAGGAAGAGAGTGGTTCTGACTCTGGAGAAGAAGAGGCAGATATTGGACAAGGTGGACGCCAGCTGGTCAACAGGGCGCATCTTATGTGAGTTCAACCTCTCTCGCTCCACCTTGTTTGATATCAAGAAGTCCCGAGACAAACTACAGCAGTACACGGCTGATTTCGCATCGAAGACCAGACGAAACGCAGAGGAACGTGATGTTTACTCCTGAGTATGCAGACATTGACAGCTCCACGTTGATTTGGTATCGACAACAACGAGCTGCTGGTGTGTTGGCACGTGGAACGGAGCTGAAAGCTACTGCCGAAAAGTCCGCAAGGCTACATGACGCCCCAGACTTCAAGGCATCTGAAGGTTGGCTCTTCGCGTTTAAGTTACGACACGGACTTACCAACCGTAAGACCCATGGCGAAGCTCTGGACGCTAACGACGAAGGAGTAGAACAGTTTCGGCAGAAGCTGAATGGCTTGATTGATAGGGAGGGCCTCACTCTCGGTCAAGTTTACAACGCTGATGAAACTGGCCTATTTTATCGTTCAATACCCACAAACACTCTCGCTGAGGGGACGGAGAAGCGTTTACCTGGCCCCAAGCTCTGGAAGCAACGTGTGTCTGCTTTGTGCTGTGCCAATGCTAACGGCATGCACAGGCTCAAACCCGTTATTGTAGGCCGTGAAAAGCAGCCTAGGTGCCTTCGTGGGTTAATGAATGCCCTTCCTGTCGTGTGGTATCATTCTATGAAGGCTTGGTTCACAACCAAGATCTTCAAAAATTGGTTCCACCAACACTTTGTTAAGGAGGTCATTCGTTATCAGACGGAGACACTGAAAATCCGACGAGACCAGGTAAAGGCCCTCCTGATTCTTGACAATGCACCTGCGCATCCGTCAGACAAGGAGTTGGTGGCAGAGAATGGTCGCATCAGGTGTCTGTTTTTGCCACCTAATACAACTGCTCGGATCCAACCAATGGACCAGGGAGTGATTGTGACAACGAAGAGGCTATACCGACGGAAGTTTTTGGATGAGGTGATGGTTGTGTACGAGGACGAGGACGATTGCAGGGAAGGACGTGACATGTGAGGACAAAAAACACTCGAAAACATTCGCCAATACACCCTCAAGTCTGCCATCTACAACTGGGCAAATGCATGGAATGAAGCCTCTGTCAAGACTTTAGAAAATAGTTGTCTCGCCTACTTCATGGAAGTGACGTGGTGCATGATTTTCTGGGTTTTGACGTGGATGACTTTCATGCAAGGCTTCGTACGGGTGGAGATGATGTGGATGTCGACGAAGTGCGCGAGTGGTTGGATGACGACGAGGGCGATCCTGGGTATCAGATCATGTCTGATACCGAGATCGCATCTACTGTTGCTGGTCCCAGTACCCAGCTGGAAGATTCTGATGAGGACAGCGACGATGATGCGGACTCCTCACAGGTTGCAACTGCCCCAACGATCCCCAGGCTGAGCACAATCCGGCACTATGTGGAGTTCGTCCTTGACTACCTAGAACACCCGGAATGCGACAGAGAGAAGGGGTCATTGGAATTGGCGAGTCAAGTGCGAGGTTTCAGGCAACGCATCATTAATCGTCAAAATCGTCGTCCTCTGCGTAAATCAACCATTGAGAGTATTTTCAGGCCAGTCAACCCTGCTGTTGTCCAATCTCGCTCCACACCATCATCTCACGAAGACAGGCCTTCTAGCTCCGATCCACAGCCCAGCACATCAGGCACGGCTGAATCACCACTGGATGTTAGTTTGCGTCTATCTTCGGAGTCCTCTGTAGTGGATAGTGTATCACCACGTCGCACCAAGCTGCCCTTACGCCGCTTCCGTCTGCTCATCTCGGACTCTGACAGCGACTAAATTCTCCAGGGATCGTCACTAGACCACAAGGGAATTTACTGTTGTGTACAGTGCAGTGAAGTGATGTCATTCCAGTTATTAAAAAAAAACCTTAGTGAAAGTGTTGGTGAGAAGTGCTGGTGATTCCCAATTGGAAAGGTGTGTCAGATGCAACGTCTTCCTGTCAGAGTCTGAGATGATAGAGTGGGTTATTAAATCAGGACGGCCACTTTTTGTTCGTAAGTACCCTAACTTCATGCCTGTTTTCATCATGCTGTACATGTGTTAAAAAATTACCGAAAATGTTAATCATAATTTCCTGCTTGCTATTTAATTTTTCCATGCATGGTTCTTAAATAAAACAGCTAGAAAAAAGGTTGAAGCAGTTAATTTCATGTCCGGTCCTAACCTATGGTTACCATAAAGATTTTCATGCCTAACCTGTTTTCATCATGCTGTACATGTGTTAAAAAATTACC
>JAGKTI010041004.1:0-10316 GCA_018397915.1 Birgus latro
AAACAGTTGACGAGCGAAGCGAGTCTCGATTATTTTATTCAGATCGATAATCATTGTATTCAGCAGCCAACTGATTGGGTTTGAAATCACCTATATCTCTAAGTCAAAGCTAAATAATTTCCTTCTAATGTTGCAAAACAATAATAAGCCTAAAAACCTGGATGATCACTTCATAAATATGATACTAGGCTGCCCTTACATTGCACGTCTACGAACTTTTTTCAAGCCAAACTCATTGATTAAGTCAGTGAAGCTCAGTTTCTCGACAATATCATTTTCTATACTCATAAGAGAGAGCTGATTTAGTCGCTGCTGTCCCATGGTACTTCGAACTTCATTTTTTATTCTTTTCAACCTGGAAAAGGATCGTTCTCCACTGCAGTTCGAAGTTGCCATAGAAAAATAAATGCGCAGAGCGATGTGGACATTTGGGAAGCACTGAGTATACTTATTCTCATTCAGAAGCAATAACATCCTTGACTCTGGGCCTGTGCGCTGTGCTTTATTCCATTCTTGGGCACTGACAGTTTTGATTAGTTCTGAAAATTGGGCTAATTCAGAAGGAAAGCAGTCTTCAAAATCATTTGCATATTCTTCCAGTAATTTATTTGCTGCTTTTCTGATGGAATCGTTGCTAAGCTTGGTTAGGTTGGAAAGAAAGCCGAACTTATCCTCAATTTCTTTGTAAGTATTTAAACGATCTTTGAGAGCTGAAACTAGCTTGCCAATGATTAGTAAAAATACCTCAACCTTGAAACTTTCTTTGGGTGAAAATACTGTTTCAGCTGAGGGACCTTCATCAAACTGGTGCTTCCTCTTGTCGTTTTGAAGATTCTTTGTATTCTTTGACCACTGACTTCATCATTCCTTTTTCTTTATAGCTTTCAGATTCCGAGCGCTGACTGATGACAAACTCGAGGAGAGATTTCAACAAATTAACTGCTGAATTCAAAGGGAGTCCACTTTCTTGAAGGGATAAGCTGGTTTTCTGAAATCTCTCTAAAACTGTGTCCCATACTTCAAGTAATATTGAGATTTCTAGCTGCTGAAGCTTTTCCAGAAGTCCTTCTGCCACAAGTCTGCCTTCTCGTGGCTGATTTTCATCCATTGCCAATTCTTCTAGTGCTGAAATATTCTTACTGTATCCTCTTTTTGCAGCTCTTACAGCATCATGTCGGGCTGACCATCTTGTATCAGACAAGGCCTTGGTAACAGGTAGCCCTTCCAAGTGTTTCCGGAGTACCTGCCAACGATGGGTAGGTGTGACAAACCAGGCATAAAGGCTTTGTAGAAAATCAAAAAATCTGGCTGCAGCAGGAGAAGCTTCTGCTGCACATTTTCCAACCAAATTAAGAGAATGTGCTGTGCATGGAACATAATAAGCAACATTGCATTTCTCACGAAGGATGGCCTGGACGCCATTGTACTTGCCGCTCATATTACTCGCATTGTCGTATGGTTGTCCACGGCAATCTTCAGTGTCTGTGCCATTCTCGTCTAGGAACTGAAGAATGATTTGTGCAATTTCTGATCCAGTGTGAGAAAACATTGGTATGAATTTTACAAATTGCTCAATCATGCATTCCCCTTATGTGACCTTTCGTATCAGATTTTCTGTTGACAAACTGTAGGAATTGGGGGCCCCCCAAATATTGGGGGCCCCTGGCTGCAGCCCAGTCAGCCCCCCCTCTTAATCCGCCACTGGTGCAAGAAGCAAGTACCTGAAGGGCTGATTTGGAGTCTGAATATACTCGTATGACAAATGAGTCATGTCTAAAATTTAGTACATTGTCTATGGCTTTACCAAGAGCAAAAAACGAGGTAAACACAGATGTATGAGACGGTAACCAAAACCTGAGGGCACATTCAGTCGACCACACACTAGCACCCACACATTCACTCGACTTGGGGCCATCATTGTACAGTTGGTGGGACCCCAAATGACGCCTGATGATGTTAACAAACAAGTGGTGCACCTCTGCCTCCAGCATCCAGGTCTTTGGTGCTGGGAGCCATGAGACATTACCACTAAAGCTGGGTGGCTCCCAAGGCACTATATTTTTAACCACCAGCTTGTCACAGTCACTGAGGTCCACACCAAGCTCCTGGATCATTATGAGGAGGTGAACAGCAAGTGGCTGACGAACCCCCTACATAAGATGGCGGTGCTGACTCACGAGTACAGGCCACATTGCCGATGTCGCTTTTCGAAGTGTCCTCATTTCATATGTCAGAATCAGATGGTCCCAGTGAATATGGAGGGGAGGTACATTCGCCTCCATTTCCGTACAGGATACACGTGTACACCTCAGGGCTCCAAGACGGATTTGCAAGCATTCATCCTGCAACACATCCAGACTCTTCAATGTGGCATTAAATGGCGACCCATACACCTGTGAGCCCTAGTCCAGTTTAGATCTTATAAGGGACTTATACACTGTTAATAAATATTTTCTGTCGGCTCCCCAAGTGGTACCTGCTAGGTACTTAAGGATATTTAAAGGTTTATCACAATGAGCAAGCAAATAAACATGAAATCTGCAGTTCAGTCAGTGATGAAAATGAAGGCCCAAAAACTTAACAGAATTTCGAAAAGGTACTGCCTGATTTTCCAAAGTCAAATGCAAATCAGGGATGTTAAGAGTGGTAAAAACAACAGTGGCACACTTAAGGACGGAAAAGTTAAATCTCCATTACAAGGCCCACCGGTGGACAGAATCAAGAACTGCTTGAATCCACCCAGCCGAAAATTGTCCATTACGGGGACAGCGCCTTATTACAAGATCGTCAGCAAATGGTGAGTATTTACGATTCTTTAGGATGGGAGCTGATGACAGAATATCATTGATCATAATACTAAGCAAAGTGGAACTAAGCACACTTCTCTGAGGAACCCCGATGTTACATTAGGGGACAATATGACAGAGAAAGTTCTGTTCCTTAGGAAACTGGAAATAAAATGAGGCAAATTACCTCATGTTCTCAGCCTAACATGGCGCAGTGGAGTTCTACGGGTGACCCAGGGGCGGTGTTGCAGTGCCTGAGCAGGTGAACCAGAGTCAAAGGACTGGTTCTGCTGCATGGCGTCGGGAGACCAAGTGCACAGCAACATGTACATTGTGCCATCATCCCAGCTACGACCTCCAGGGATGGAGGCAGCCTACCAGCCAGCTTACTTAGCCCTACACCTGGAGGCACTGACCCAGTGGCGATCGCCAGCACCACCTGCAGCTCCCGGTAATGCTACTATGGGAATGTCGCCATCCCAGTTCGAGGTGTGGGCCTGCAGTGTTGGGTGCTACAGCAGTGGTTGCAGGTGGGCCCCGCCCTTGGCCGCAGGTTGCGTGAGATTGCTGTGTGATCCTGAAGTGCAGCAGCCGGGCATAGATTTGAGGCCATGTGCATGGAAGAGGCCGTCAGCGTAGTGAGCAGCGTAGTGGTGGACCCCAAATGGACCTCTCCACATACACGCATGAGCCCAATGATAATGTGTGTTCATATGTGGTGAAATGTAAGGCCACAGCACCATAGTGTGATTTGTAGTGACTCCAGTGTTCTATAAATCTCGACGATTTCATGCTTTCGAAACGCAACATCAATATGAAAACAGAAGTGCTGTGGCGACTTCCAGTGTTCGATCTGTGGAAGAAATTACAAACGCCTGTTAAGTGTTCAAATTGGCGGAGAAAACAGCTGGAGTGCACGGCCATAGTGGTGTGGAAGGTGCTTCCGTGAGTGATGAGGAGGAAGAGGAAGCGGCTAGGTGCCATTCGGTTGTGGCAGGCAGGTGCAGGGCCGCCCCAGCCTCATGCCTCAGCAAAGGGCTGCCGGAGGTACAGCGGCAGCAAGTGTAGTGCGGAGTGTCAGTGCCCTGCTGTCAAGACCACCTGCCACAGATGTGGGAGAGTTGGCCATTCCCAGCGAGTGTGTACATTGCTGAAGCAGTCCAGCCCCCCAAGACCACCGGCAGTGTCTCGATAACCAGCACCGAGGCATCAGCATGCCTCAGGGTGGAAGTGAAGTGTGACAACCTGCCCACAGCACGCGAGGAGATGGTGGTAGCCAATACAGGCACACAGGTATGCACAGTGGGACGCCACCTCATGCGGGGCTTTGGGCTGAATCTACGAAGTCTACAGAGAACTACCATGAGTATTATTCACCTCGCAGATGAGTGCATACGCGTCGTGGGATGCAAGGAATGCCACTTCAGTGTGAGCGGAAGGTCTGCTGTGGGTAGCCTGTACTTAGCTGATGGGGTGCAACAGCCAGCTGTACCTGTTGCTGCAGATGTGCAAAACAGTGGGCGTAGTGCCACATGACTTCCCCAGTGTGCTGGTGACTGTATGGACCATTGAACAGGTGGGAGAGCCCCCGGCCCCCGTCCAACCTGCAACTCCCCCATATGCCCTGATGGAAGAAAATGTAAACCCGCCAGAAAAGTCGTTCCTGGAGCACTTCAGGCACACGACATTCGCAGTGAACCATGCCCCCTTGCCGCATATGGAAGGGCCAACCCACCACATCCACCTGCGCCCCTGTTCCAAGCCCTATGTGGTGCACACACCAGCATCCATCATCCCACCACTTCCACGATGAAGTTCACCAGCAGTTGGAAGAGGACATAAGGAAGGGTATTATCGAGCCGGCTGGAGAACCCATGGAGTGGTGTTCCTGTATGGTGGTGGTCCCAAAGAAGGACAGGCGTCTGCGCAAAACAGTGGATCATTAGTGACTCAACGAAGCAAGCCAGTGGGAGACTCATCACATCTGCCTTCCCATTCGATGCAATCACCAGCATGCCGAAGCACACGTTCAAAACAGCAGCAGATGCTTATTCGAGGTACAACCACATCCCTCCGGACAAGGAAAGCGAGAAACTGACCACCATCATCCTGTGGGGCCGTTTGCACTACCGGCGCACCCCCATAGGCCACTGTGCAGGGCAGGACGCCTTTACCAAGTGCTTCGACGACGTAACAGCAGATATCCCCAAGAAACTGAAATGTGTCAAAGACACGCTCCTGCACAACTGTAGCATCGCTGATGCTTACTGGCACACACACCAGTTCCTGCGAACGTGTGCAGAAAATGGGATACCGCTCCGCCCAGACAAATTCCGCTTCTGCAGGAGAAGCGTGACCTTCGCAGGTTATCTGCTTGGCTGGGAAGAGTATCAGCTTAGCCAGGACTTGCTAACCAATATTACCAATTTCCAGATGCTGCCACGTCCCTCCCTCACAGATATCTGGTTGTGGTTTGGGGTAGTGAACCAGGTGGCGCCATTCCTCGCCGTTGCACCACTCATGAAGCCCTTAAGAGAATTATTGAAAAAAAAACTTCAGGGAAAGTAGTGTACTGGGACGGCCAACTCCAGTCTATTTTTGAGTCAAGAAAGGAGGCTATAGGCAAGCTAGCAGCGGAGAGCCTCCAGTATTACGGCTCCACACTGCCCACAGCAGTGTTCACCAACTTCAGCAGGCTTGGCATCAGTTTCGTGTTCATGCAGCAGCACTGCCAGTGTGTGTCTCAAGAGGCCCCCCTATGCTATAAGGGTGGCTGGAAACTGACCCTGTGCGGCAGCCGCCATCTAACATTGGCCAAGAACTACTCAGCGTTGGAGGGGAAGGCCCGTGCCATTGCATGGTGCCTGAAAAAGGAGCACCTGTTCCTGCTGGGATGCCCGGACCTCACCTACATCACAGACCACTGTGAGCTCACAAAGATCTTCAAAGACAAAGAGCTGAAATACATCAGCAACCCCCGTATATACAACCTCAAGGAGAAGACACTGATGTATTCACTTCCTATAAAGTACCAAAGGGGGAGCCGAGCCATGAAGCAGACGCACTCTCAAGATACCCCCTGCTGTGGGGCGGATCGGATGAGACAGCTGGTGGAAGACGAGGCCACATGTGCCGGGGTTGCAGCAGCGATGGCCTGCGCCCTAGAAGACAAAGAAGGAGCCATCATGGACCTCCACCAAGTGGAGGAGGAAGAACACCAGGATGAGGACTATAGGCTCCTCCACAAGCGCTTGAGCGCTAGAAACTGGGCTGACTGGAAGGCCTAGGAGTCGATAGCACTCTGCCCGTACTACAGGATGAGGAGGCACCTGTCCTGCCAGAGGGACACTGGCATGTACACTAGTGACGAGGGGCACCTGTGACTTGTAATTCCCACAGCATCGACATGCGGTCCTAGCCAACCTCCACACAGGTCACCAGGGCAGGGACTCCATGCTCAGGGGCACCAGGCAATGCATGTGCTGGCCTGGCATAGATGCTGAATTGGAGCAGAGGAGGAGGCACTGGCAAGTATGCGCAATCAATGCCCAATCACAACCCTTGGAAAACTTGCTGCCCACACTCCCACCCGAATACCCCTTCCAGTAAGCAGTGGCTGACCTGTTCCAACTGGAGGGGGAGGAGTACATCGCTTACGCAGACAGGTTAACTGGCTGGCTGGAGGTGGAGCATCTGCCCAGGGGCACCACCAGCTCACGGCTCATAATGGCCTTTCGTAAGTGGTTCAAATGGTTTGGTATCCCAGAGGTCCTGTCTTGAGATGGGGGTACGAACCTCGTGAGTGGGTGAATGAGGACATTCCTATCCGTGTGGTGTGTGGAGCTGAGAGTGTCATCGGCCCATTGCCCACAGTCCAACGGCCGAGCGGAGGCTGCGGTCAAGTCTGCCAAGAGGCTGCTGAGGAACAACACCAGCCCGCAGTCCGTAACCTTTCAGTCAAAAGTATTTCTTCTGCATGTTCTTTCACACCTGTTACCAACAAACTCGTTTTCCATACTTACTTGGCCCATGCACACTACTTTTATTTTCGTGCACCATCATCTGTTAGTGTTACCTGTCCAAACATCCCTGTCAAGTCACTCAAAGCTTCTGGTCTTTATATTGGCGCAGACTATCGTTCCATCAATTCCAATTCTCTCTCTACACACCCAACCCGCCAGCATTATTCAATCCATTCAGTAACTTTGAAATCTTTGTGCCTACGAATATCTATTTTCCCCAGTGATGATGTAAATAACACCTTTCCTCAGTTGGACATGACTGATTGCCTAAACGATTCCGACTTTGTGTGTTCAGATGTTTCCCTTCCTTCATCACTCTTTCTTGAGCCATAATTTTGTTTATCGTCCTAGGATTCGTGATCACAGTGGTTTTTGTTCATTGCCCTGTTAAACATATGGAAAAAAAGACTCATGAAATTAGGGTAGGAAAGCAACAAATGAGACCAGGAAAAACAGTGAAACTTGTTAAATCTGGAGGTGACGTTAGGAGGACACAGCCTGATCCTGAAAGTGAGGATACTTGAGTAGGAACATGACAGTACACTACCCATTGCCCACAAGCCACCACCAGCCGCACCACCGTCAACTCCACCTCTACCTGTGCAGCGTTGATTTATGTGGAAACAAGTGGGTATCCATCGCATTTGTTTAAGTGGTACATTGAAAATCCCTGAAAAGTTTAGAAAGTTTACTAACATCTGATAATAAGATGGAAAATATTAATTGCATTCTGAGCATATTGCATTCCTTATTGTTTAGTCATTTGGGTACGAGATCTTACTCTCTCACGAGGACGTTGAAAAGCCTGCATAACCAGTTGTTGCATTAATGTAGTTTTATTATTCATCAGTGTAATTTATCAGTATTTTTCCCAATCAAAGAAGTATCCTCAAAAATTAATCTGTTTTCACCCAAATTATGATTATTTACTCTCAGCCCATCATATTATTGACTGATCTAATTATCAGTGTCTGTGTGCATACCAGTTACATTTCTTTTATTTTTTTGATACTGATTTCCACGTAGACTCCTATATTTTAGTTTAAATATCTCCTTATTAACTAATATACCCTTACTGTTTGTATAATGGCGACCTACTGTTAAACCTATCATACAGTTTTCTTGTCATAATCCTATATTATGATTTAAGTTCAGTGTTTTAAGGGTTTCTTAATAATCCCTGCTTCTATAACATTCAGGAGACATCTCGTTTACCCAGGGAAAAATTGCAATATGTAAGATAATGTATGTGGCTAGATGTACAGCAGTTGTGTGTACAATTGCTGAAATGGTTCCTGCTGCCATTGCACTGTGTAACGCTGATAGAGCTCCTGTCACGAATGTGCAGTGTGGCGCTGAGATGGTTCCTCTTGTGTATGTACGTATCAGAGCATTTGATAACTCAGGTAACGTACTGCACAGGCGGCTCCAGGTGTCTTGTTACTCCCTGCCACCCTGCTCTGATAGTTTGATGCAGTAAATCGACATAATAACATACGATTGAATGAATCACAGAGGATTTAAAATAAGGCAGTGGTGGCGAGGTGGAAGAGGTAGGGCGATAGAGAGGGTGAGGTGAGGGAAGGAAGAAAGGGGAGGGAGAAAAGGCAGGAGAATTGTATCGGAGGAGGTGGTGAAGCATCGAAGCACCGTGAATGTGAGACGAAGCGGGAAAGGTAGAGGGAATGAAGCAGTCCCACGCTTCAAATGGGTTTATGGGTGACAGTGATATAACCCCGCCCCCCTCAGGTCCTACATGCCTCTAGGGGGAGAAGAGTAGGCGTTTATGGGGACAAGCAGGCCCTAAAATCTCAAATGGCCTTAGTGTTCGTAAACCTTGGAGTGTTCGTGTCCCTGGAGTTCATAAGTTGTATTGCTGCTTCGTTCTCACTTCAGCATTCCCGTTCTCCCTCTCCTCCCTTACCTCCCTCGATTTACTTATTTAGCTGCATCTTAATATGTCCACTTATTGTCTGACCCTCCTATCTGTCTATTATATAAATCTATTCTTTCTATTCTGTCTGTCAGTCATGTAAATCTATTCTTTCTATTCTATCTAAATGACACCATATATTCCATCTTCCTGTCTGTTCTGTCTATTGTCTATCTTCTATCTATTGTCTCTTCTATCTACCATACAGGCCTTTTTATCAGTCCCGAAGTTCAAGGCATTGGATGACCAGCCTCCCCCGCCCTTGAGTAGCATAACGTTAGCAAAGAAAAATAAACCAACGGACATAAACCCTCACAAGAACCACCTAATTGGAGCGCCGTAACCCACTAGACCACCAGGCGACATCTGGATACATCGTTAATATAAAGGAAATCTTCGTCAGTCCCTCCAGTGCAATGTCTTCCTTCAACCTAAATAAATCGGGTAGGAAAAGGTGTTAGGGAGCTTAACTGCAGAGAATACAAGCCTATAGGTGAACTCTCACGGTTAAGGAAGCTCCCTAACACCTCTTCCTTAGCGATTTAGTGTTGGACACGGCTGGTCATTATCCTTTTGTACATTAGTTACGGAATGGCGATATTACGTGTGTTTGTGTGACGCGGAAGGGGGTAATGTGTAACAAGCAAAATAAATCGGAAAGGAGGTGGTGTTAAGGAGCTTCTTTATCCTACGAGAATTCGGATCCGGGTACTGATTGATTTGATTCAGCTTCGTAAAGTAAAGGAATGTACAGTGCACTCCCTGACATCGTTTCCTAAGCGATTTATTTTCTCTATTACACCATACTGTCCTATTCTGTGTTATATAAAGCTTTCAGACACTGCCATATTGTGCATAAATAACTTACAAATGAATACACACCAGCCATATATATTTAAAAAAAAAAAAAAAATCGCTAAGGAATAGGTGTCAAGAAACTCCCTAACATCTTTTCCTAAACGATTTATTTTGCTTACTACACCTTACTTACCTTCAAACATCGCCACACTGCATAAATAACATACAAAACGTTACTAACCAGCCATATCCAAAAATAAATCGCTAAGGAAGAGGTGTTAGGGACGGCAATATGGGCTAGAGTTAAATTTTAGACTCATATTCCCGGCAGTTAAGTAAGCTCCCTAGCACCTTTTCCTTAGCGATTTATTTTTGAGTACTTCTGGCTAATAACGATTTGTACGTTATTTATGCAGATTATGGCGATTTTAGAAGGATTTAAAGAGCACAGAAGAGGACGGCAAGGTGTAATAAGCAAAATAAATCGCTTAGGAAGAGGTGTTGGGGAGCTTTAGCAACGAGAATTCTCACAAACAAATAATTTCAGTCTGCTAGTTCAGATATCAGCACAAGTAATTATATTGTCCCATCTTCCTGTAATTATGTCCCATCTTCCTGTAATAATGTCCAGTCTCTATAATTATGTCCAATTTTCCTGTAATTATGTCCCATCTTCCTGTAATTATGTCCAATTTTCCTGTAATTATGTCCTATCACCCTGTAATTATAATGACCTATCTGTAATTATAATGTCCCATCTTCCTGTAATTATGTCCA
>JAGKTI010041005.1:0-10316 GCA_018397915.1 Birgus latro
GTGTGTGTGTGTGTGTGTGTGTGTGTGTGTGTGTGTGTTATGTTCAGTATATTTTATTTTTATCCTAATTAGGGTATACTGTTTGAACTGGAGGGGTCAGATATAACCTTCATTAACCCCTTCAGTGCATATCTTAAGAAAATCGTCTGGAGACAGCAATAATAAAGTAAAATAAAACACAGGTAACCGGATTGAAGGGAAGAGGCGGGAGAGTAAAGCTGTGTGGTAGGCCAGAAGAAAAATCGTCATCTGCCTTCTGTAAGTTACCTCTTCAGTTCGATGACATTTTTTGTTAGTACGTTCTTGCTACCTTCAGATATATTCAGCCTAGACTCTAGAGAGAAATGTTAGGTTGTGAAAGGGTTAATGGAAACTCTTTTTAACCTCCACGTCGCAGATGGTTTCCCCAAAGTTTACAAAATCATCTGGAAGCATTAAGAATAAAGCTTAAAAATACATCAGCGTATGCAAGGGATTGGAGCCTTTACCAGAAGAGGTCTTTCTTAAATCGAGCGAAATCGCTTTTGGCCACTGGAGGCAAATGGATAAATAATGAAATAAATAAGAAAAATAGAAGTCGTGCTCGTACAGAAGGGTTCATTCCTTCATTCCGACGACTTTTTTTTCCGTACTGCTTTCCTCTTTTTACTCGAACTTGGCCTAAAATTACCATATTTCCTCTTTCATGCTGAGCTGTAACAACTGATGGACGCTAGAAAATTATTCTAGTCACGATGAACTACTATGGAAAGAGTATAGGCTCAGGGTATTGTTTTTTTTCTTCACTGAACTATGTAAATTAATCTACAAAAAGACGAAAACCCGAGGCAAATTAAAAGAACTACTCGTATACCAGACATTTTATTTGGCACAGAGTGAAGGGATGAAGACTAACTAGTACCTCCAGTAACAAGGAATTCCTAAACTGAATAAATCGTTTGGAGATGGCAAGTGTAGGGTTAAAAAAAAAAAAAAAAGTAACAGAATTAAAGGGAATAAATATTAGTACACCATCGAGTTTGTCAGGTGATGTGTCCTATGTTTACCACTGTTTCGAAGAAGAATCGCCTCACTTCATTTGGCTGGAAACGATTGCCTTTTAAGCACCTGTGTAATCTGATTGGTCAAGTGTGAAGTAACTATCAGCTGCCATAATGTTGCTGTTGTTGCTGTTGAGCGCGAATCTGGTATATATTGTGTTTAGTCGGAAGAGGGAGACGAGTGCGAAGGTAAAAATCACAGCAGGCCAGTATTATGATTCTATCTCTAAAGTATGGAAGTGAAGCTTGGACTTTGCTGGAAGGATGCAAGAGTAAGAGGAGTGGAAATTGGTTATGAGCAATTGGAGTTACGTGGAGAGGTAGACAAATGTGGAAGTTATGGGACGTTCTGGTATGTGGTTGCGGTAAAGAATGTTAGAAGTACCCTGATATGGTTTAGTTGTGTGGAGAGAATGGAGAATGTGTCTGGGAGAAGTGTTATGTAAGTGAGCTGCAGAGGAAACCCAAAAATGAGATGGTCTTCTACAGAGGTATCTGAATGGGGATGTTGTGAGGTGGAGGGAGCGCAGTTTGGAGAACAGAATGGCATGACAAAGATTTGGTGTTTCGCTATGGCGTAAGTGTGTGGTGCATGCTTGATGTTAGTATTTGGTTGTGTGTGTGTGTGTGTGTGTGTGTTTTATGTGTCCGATTCTGGGCATAGGCTTCACAGCCTGCTATCAAGGTCCAGTAGTCCTCCTACACACCAACACCTCTACATGTCACCACTCAGAAGAAGGTCTTCGTCTTACCATATCAACTTCCTCATAATAGTGGCTACGCGTATGACGAACACACTTGAGGGGAGTTGCATGAACAGTTCCTGCGTTCTCACAACTGGCTTACCCTGAATAAAACCCATATACAACTTCTTCCATTTCCAGTGCACAGTGTAACGAGTAATATCTTATTCCGTTAGCAGTTAATACGGCTTTATTTTCACCATAACAAAAAAATTGTATGTGGAAGAAACATTTGTTTAACGACGATAGTTTTTAAATGGGCCCATGGGGTTCTAACGTTTGATGAGATATGCCTCAAATATAAAATAAGCGAATGCTCCTACATTAAAAACTTATGAACATCTAATGAAGGCATTTCATTAACTTTGTCGGATATGGGGCTTCCCTCCTGTACAGAGGAAAAACCGTTAAGTTTTGGCCGCGTTATAACCCGCATCCAGTTTATGACACGAAAAGTTTAGCTGCATTGCCATTCATTCCTCAGTGATCTTTTATTCCACGTCCGATTATACTTTATAACAGTATTAAGTATCTATCACAACAAATGAGAGGTACCGGTTTCGCTTCCCGGGCCAAACCATGAGAACTCAGGGCAAACACTCTTTATCCCACTCTGTTTGAACCTAGAGCTGGATTGAGAATATGGACCGTAATGTGGACCGGTGTGTGTGTCGTACTCTTGGTTCAAGTTTGGATGAACAGACAGACACACACACACACACACTGTACTAATTGAGAAGTGTTGGTTAGTCAGATCAATGAGCTGATGGATGGATGGATGGATGAATGGATGCACGGATGGATAGAAGAATGGAAGAGAGGATGGATCAGTGAGTAGGTGGATGGATGAATGATTGTTAATTGAATGGATAAATGGACCACTGAGAAGAGGAACAAATCATTGTATGGATTAATGGATAGATTAACTGATGGATTAGGCTGATAACAGAAGGGTAGTTATGTAGATGGAATGGACTGATGATTACGTAGCTGATGGATGAATAGATACATGGATAGGAGGATGGATCAGTGAATACCTGTATAGAGAGATGAATATATTGATGCATGCATGGATGGATGGATGGACGGTTGGATTAGTGTTTATGTATGAACAGATTTATGGAGTGTTGACTGATGAGTGGATGGATGGATCAGTGGATAAGTGGACGTATAGACTGACTATTGAGTGGATGAATAGATGTATGAGTCGGAGTAGGAACTGATGAATAGCTGGATGGATAGATGGATTTTAATGGAGTGACAGGCTTACTTCTCTTTCACCTCCCTTCCATGGTTTCATCCTCCCCTTCCCCATTTCGCTCCTCATTTCCTTCCATCCTTCCTTTCTCCCTACTTCTGTTCATTCCCTCCTGCTTTCATTCTTCCTCCTTCCTTACCTTCTCTCTCCCCTCGCTTTTTCCCTCTACCTTCATTCTTCATTTTCTCTGCTTCACATTCTCTCTCTCCCTCTCTCTCTCTCTCTCTCTCTCTCTCTCTCTCTCTCTCTCTCTCTGACTTGGATTGGTTAGTAATTGTAATTGAAAAAATGTACTTAATTACAGTAACTGTAATTGTTTTTGTAAGTGAACATTGAAAATAAGCAGTGATTGTAATTATAACGTTAAAATTTTATTCAGTTAAAGTTACATCATGAAACTAGGACGTAACTGTATGAAATGTGAAACAGTGTTTCAGTATTGATAAAACTCTGTAGGCAGATACCAATATACCGTCATCATACACCCGACAATACTCTTGTTCGAGAGGTGGAATACGTAAGACACGCCCAGTACTCCACTTCTCGTACGTATTCAGAGTGGACGAGCGTATAGACCACAAGGCAGCTTAGTATAGACGGTTCCAAGTTTAGGACAAGCAATAATATTGGCAGTAAAACTGAGTGCGCACTGTAATGTAATGTGGGATGCAGGCAAATCACATCAATCGTAGGTTTCCATAGCCCGACCTTTTGTGTCACATCACTGCTAGCTGTCGTATAATATGGCATACTGGCAAATAAATAAATAGAATACAGGCTTTCTTGAAACTAAAAAACCGGGTCTCCTTACACCATAGCCCATTCTGTTTTAATAATATAAGCGCCTTGGTACTCAAGGGATTACTGTGTTAACTTGTATGGCATTATTTTAATAACTACCGTAACTGTTTAGCCTAAGTGTTATGTATTTTTTTTTATGTGCCCGACTCTGGGCATAGGCTTCACAGCCTGCTATCAAGGCCCTGCAGTCCTTCTACATACCAGACACCTCTACATGTCACCACTTCGGCGCAAACACCCACCGTCCATATTGAATACATGCTAGGGCTCTCACAGAGGACTGGTGTATTGGTATTAGCGGAGGTATTTTTACGACATGTCGGCGGGTCTTCTGGTAGATGATTAAAGCCTGATTTAATGAAATTCAAATCCTTAATATATTGCCGTAAAAGTAATAAAGTGTTTGACATTGTTTACTAATGTCCTTTTGGGAGTAGTAGTAGTAGTCGTAGTAGTAAGTGGAGGACTGTTTACTACACTGCACACAGTAAATAAATAGAAATTTCAAATTGGGGCTCAAGGGTTTGACTAGGAGGGCCATGGACTCCCATGACCCTCCCCTTGTGGCTTCTCCACTGTATAAAAGCAGGAGCAGCAACATTAGTACGGGCTAGTAGTAGTAGTTGAGAATTTTCTGGATGTTAGTAATGTGAAAAATACCTGACTTACGTATTACAAATCCAATAAGTCAAAATAGATACGTTATTGTTGTGGTACAATATGTACCGGTGTATTCTATTAAAGCAATTAGACACCATGGATATTAGGCTCGTTAAAACGAAACAATTGCCAAAGTTGGCTTTTTTCCCACTAGATTTTTTTTTTTAATGCACAGAAGGAACCAAGGGCCAGAAGCCCGCAAATTGTTCTAAAGAAAAAACAAAAACTAGACATTAGTGCCAAATTCAAGCTCCGATCATTTTGAGATGCCTGAACACACTGTGTTTAGAAGACTTGAGGTCATAGTTAGTAGGAAATACAGACTGAGGAAGACAGTTCCAGAGTTGACCGGTTGCATACATGAAAGACTGAGAGTGACGGTGAAGTCTTGCATTAGAGAGTTGGACTGAAAAGGAATGAGTTTGCTGGGTTTGCTGCTTGACGGGTGCAACGCGCCCCTCGTAGTGGTGCAGGGATGCATGCAGACAGTTCGGAGGAGCAGTTACCATTATTTTAAAAGAACATCCACAGGCTCTTCGTGCCTATGGCCTGTGATAATATGGCAGACTCACTTGCCATGGAAAGTCACGTGATTATTTCAAAATTCTATTCGTGTTCTGACTATCAGGCGATTACATATATTCCTGCCTATATAATTATAATCTTTATTTGCAATTTCTTCTTTTGAAAATTATCTACACAGCAAACTTATTTTAGTTAAGCTCGCAGTAACGCGGCAAGATGATAAATATTGGCCAAATCTTTTTCATGGGCACCACAAGTTATTCTGCTCCCACAATGTCCTGCGTTGCAGCGTTGTCAAAAATTGCTAAGCATGCTACCATGAACGTTAGACTCGCTAAATACATAAACTTCCACAAAGTCGGCAAAAACGTGCTCTATTATCACTGCATTTTAGTGTCAGTTTTTAAACGCCAAGCGCGAAGAAAATATCTCACAATAAACTTTTTACATTGCTTTAGAGATTTTAGCACGTTTTATGACGATTTTGTGGAAGTTTATGTATTCAGCGAGTCTAGCGCTCTTGGTAGCAAGTTTAGCGATTTTGTGACTGGCAACGCTACAACGCAAGGCATTGTGGGACCAGTAAAACTTTGTTGTGGCTGCGGTGAGAAGGATTAATTTATCATCTTACCGCGTTATTGCGAGCCTAAATAAGGTAAGTTTACTCTATGCATTTGTATGAATTTCTGTAGATTACTTTGAAAAGGAGAAATTGTAAATAAACTGTATAAATATGTATATAGACAGGAATATAATGTAATCATCTGATACACAGATTGTCAACACAGAATTTATTTACTCGTATACGCTCATACGAATAAAGAACGTACCACGTCACATAACAATCACACAGTCTAAGAAGAAAGCATAAACAGTATCATGGGATAATACTTAGCTGAAGCCAAAACTGGAATTCAAGGAGTTTTAAGCGTTTCTGTTTATATCCGCATTTGTTTACACTTGTAAGATAACTTCAGTCGCAAATGACCCCAGGGAGGATTTGTGTCAGAGGAAAAGTGTCAGCAAATGGTGAGATATATATGGAAAACACATGAAACTACTTTATGGTAGGTGGTGACGACCTTCATTCGCTTACTAGATGTAGTGCTATTTACTTCCTCTCTCTTCCTGTATCTGTTCTTTTCCCTTCCTACTATTCCCTCTCCCTCCTGTCACTTTTTGCGACTCTTCTTTCCACTTCAGGTGGCACATTGAGTGACAAGTCAAATGGTTACCTGTAACTCGGGAAACTACTACAACGGTGTGGGAAAACAATATAGACTTACCTTATTACGGGGTGAAGTGGAGCCTACCATGGTGCCCCTGTTAACTGGGTGGAGAGACGCAGATGAGGCGTCCATCCCAGAACAAAACCTGCCACTATTCCCCGCGCTTTGATGTGGTGGAAACATCGCTTCACTGCACGGGACGCAGTGCAGGGGCGGTTGCTTGCCAACGGTGATGGGTCTGTCAGCCAGACAGACGGGTTGATCAACAACAACAGCAACAGCAGCATCAATCGGCTTAGATTTCAGTTTTGGCTTCTGCGAAACGTGTACCGTAACTTGAAACACAAACGAAAAAAAATACGTAAAACAGTACGTCAATAATAGTTTTCACTTTAATTGAAATCGAAATTGTCTGTGTATCTATCTTTAGCCAGACGCCATAATCCCTTAGGGGTGGCCGTTTGTCTTAGTGGTTTTAGACGGAGGAGCACTAACCCTCCGCCAGCCCCTCACCAACCCAGTTGTAATTTGAGAATATTTTGAACAGTGTAATTAAGCTTCGCCATATATATATGGCGAAACTTATTATTTTGGCAAGTATTATTACGATACCGGTATTATTTTTCTTTGCACTTTTTTCTTAGATCTTGATGATGATATATAGGAACGTATCCCAGGGTAACCCAAGTACTTGTGCTAAATATAAATGGCCTTGACATTTTTTAAGGTCATATTCTCATTTTTGGTGCAAAAATTGCATATTTGAAATTAAAATATGTCAATCTAATTGAGATACAGCCGTTTGGTTGAAAATCCTATGATAAAAGTTTGTTGAGAATTTTCGCTGAATATTTTGCCATTTAGCCCAGTGGAAAGTAACGAATTCAGATGTGCTCTTTTTTGTACTTGTTTTAAAAAAAAAAAAAAAAAAGCTGTAAAGCTGTAAATTTACTGAAGTATAGCTGTGATCCCTCTCATTATTTGAAAGGAATATGGTTACAGTTAAGCATACAGTTAGCCAGTTATTGAGACAAATGTTCAACATACCCATGTTTACAAAGAAAATCAATAACAAGTAGTTATGGCGAAACTTGCTTATTGTAGCTACACAGTAAGTAAATAGGTAACTTGTATTTGTAATTAAAACTTTAGTTAAGTAATTGTAATTGAAATTACAATTGACCTTCAGTAGTATAATTGAGCCAAGCCTGCATTTCTTACCCATCCATCTATCAATCAGTCTATCTATCTATCTGTGTCCGTCCGTCCGTTCGTCAGTTTGTTTGTCTATATATCTGTCTGTCTGTCTACCTCCTCCTCCTCCTGGCTTATTTACTCACGCACTTAATCCTTCTCACCCTCCCTTCCTGCCACACTTCCTCCTCGCCCGCCTGTTTTTTTCTTTACTTTTATTTTTATTACTTCCATCTCTCCGTTCGTCTCTCCCTCCCGACGTGCTTTCCTCCATTCTTCCTGTCTTCTATCCATCCTTCCATCCTCCCTCCCTCCCTCCCCCTGTCCTTACTTAGCCTACACCTACTGCCAAACCTCCCTCTCTTCCCACCTATTTTTCTTCCGTTATCCCCCACTCCCTTTCATCCATGTAGTCCTTCCTTCGTTCCTTCCTCTCTGCTTTGTTTTGCATCCTTTGCCGTTCCTTCCGCTTCCTTTCTTTCCTTCATTGTTTCCTTCATTCTATCTCTACTTCTCGTCTTTTTCCTCCATCCGCCCTCCTTCTCTCTCTCCTTCCCTCCCTTTCATTTTCTTTCTCTCTCTCTCTCTCTCTCTCTCTCTCTCTCTCTCTCTCTCTCTCTCTCTCTCTCTCTCTCTCTCTCTCTCTCTCTCTCTCTCTCTCTCTCTCTCAACTTGTGAAAAAAAAATGGACTAATGATTGGCAAACTCAGTTTTCTTGAACATCAGACACATAATAGTAGAGTACTTCAGTCATTACCTTCGGCGAAGCAGCCACATGCCATTCCACCTTCGGCGAAGCAGCCACATGCCATTCCACTTCTTACATCGTTTGTATCTTTCTGCTAAGTGTAAACGTTTCAGAACTTCCTGGTAGAAAGCTGCATTAACAGTAGTAGCTACTTCTGGGGAGGAATTCTGTGTAGACAGTTCCTTTTATGTCAAAAAATGTTACTAGAATGATTGGTTGCTTGTGATCTTGACTTCCGAGGTTGGGGGAATCTCGTGACCTCGGGATGCTTTGTTTTTTGCAAATTGAGTTATATTCATAAATCTGAGTTTCACCCCATGTTATGGCCTTGGATAAGAACACTGGAACCGAGACACAGCAGTCAGTCAGGCTAGAGGATGAGAGACACGGTGTTCCTTCTCGTCGTGTGAGCGTTGCGGCAGTCGATGGTGGGTTGGTTGTAATTTTGCCATCACTGCAGTGCACTAACGTTTGGTATTGTGTTGTATGGTGATAAGAGGAAGAAACTGTGCGAATCACTGCTTTCTTTTTACAAAATGTTGAAACCGTTATCGGATTTTCATCACACATAGATTGTGTGTATGTGTGTGTGTGTGTGTGTGTTTAAATGGATAGATAAATAGAGAGACAGATGTATGAGAGAGTCTGACAGACGTACAAATATGTAGATATTCATCCATTCATCCATCCAATCATTTAACCCCCGGTCCATCCATCCATCCATTCCCCAGCCTGGAGCTGATAAATGTAATTACAGAGAGATAATGAAGCGTGCTAATGAGTCTGAAGTCTGATTGATGGAAGGTAATTATTTGTTTGACACTTATTACTCACTTCATTTACTCACATTAACACCATTCATTTTATCTGAAACATTTATTTGGATAACTTTATTATTAAACCCGTTGATTTTTGTTACTAAAGCCGTCTTTTTTCTTTTTTATACCTGCCATTTGTGTTGTTACTGAATTATCTGGATTAAGCCAACCTTAGTACAGTATCCTATTTTATTAGGATGTTAGCTGACTTTATTTAGCGGAGTGAGTCATAGGAGCAGGAGAAAGTTAAATATTTTGTTTGTTTATGTTTTTGTTTGTTTTTCTGACGGTAAATTTTGTGTTGCGTAAATGTGTCATATTTTCCTGACTATTTTTTTTTTTTTTTTGTATACACCACTTGTTAAGTGAGTCCACGGGACAAACTTTGACTGCCGTGTGACCGTGACCTTTGACTAATCGTTCTATAAGTGGACTCTCATCATCTCTGCTCTATAATCATCCATTTCACTAAGTTTAATCCAGATAGGATCAGAACTGTTTAAGGTAACCTTGCCGTGTGGCCTTGACCTTTGATCTTTCCTTAAGAAGTTGATCTTTTACTGATTGTTGTCAAATGGAATCCCTCCGTCCATGCCTTATTCCGAACCTTTCCACAAATGCTGGCTTAAATCGAATAAAAACTGTTTAAGTTGACTGTTTGTATGATCTTGACGACGTGATGTGCTAAAGAAAAAAAAAAAAGTCAGCCCATAGTCTGACTCCTTCCACCACGTTTGGTTTGCCTCATCAGGACTGCCTGAGGTGTTTGATTACAACACTGACATAAAAGGATCAAGCCCTGTAACCTTGACCTTGGATCGATTGCTGTCAGATCAGATTCCCTTCTTGCCTTACGTTCAGCCTGCTCAGCCTGTCCACAAAAATTCGTCAAAATCGGGTCAGTCTGTTTGCATTGACCTTACCATATGACTTTGATTTGACCTCTTCTTAACATCATTTTTTTTTTCCCCCATGGTTGACCCTAATTTCTTCTACTAAGTTTGCTTAAGTCGGAGTAGAACTGAGTTATACTGTTCACACACACACACACACACACACACACACACACACACACCAAGGAAAACATCACCTCCCTCGCATAATCGTGGGTGTAGGTGTATAATCCTCCTAACTGTCATCTGTCCACTTGCATCAGTGACACTCTGTGGCGTATTATTCTCAACAGCGACGTAATCAGCGAGGCTGCGATCAGCATACACACAAGCCATTTTTACGAACTATACTGAAAAGAACTGCTGGACCCATTTTACTGTTCTTTCTTTTATCTTGCCCCTCCCCC
>JAGKTI010041007.1:0-10315 GCA_018397915.1 Birgus latro
TCGCGTTTTCGCGACATTTTCAAGTCAAGATCATCTTGATATCCATTTCAGTTGATACTGAATTTCAAGTGAGTGTCCCGAAAACGGGTCGGCAAGATTGTATTGACTTTACTTCAGAGCCATCTATAAACATTCATTCGTGCGCCATATGGCTGCCTTGGAAGATTTTCTGCAAGTAAAGGAATTAAGTGATATTATTCGTCATGTGACCGACCAGACAAGGCTCTTGCTTGAAAGTCTGGCGTCAGATGAAAGGGCAGCTGTACCATTGTTGTTGGACACAAGGTAAACTTCTCAGTACCCTCAAGACCCTCACGTTGTGGTAGCATCAAGGAAAAACAAGAGTAGAATCGTTCTGAGACCTACGGCGAGACTCTTGTTTCAAAGAGTTTGCTGTAAAAAGTAACAAGACATGTCAAATAACCTTATATGGGACTACTTTTATGTCTCGATGGGCTTAAAGATGTTTTACTAAAGCTGCTGCTAGATGGCGCTACGACAGATGTCAGCTGAGAGCAAATTTGGATTCTCCATGTCAAAGAAACTTAAATGGGACCACTATTACGTCTGAATAGGCCAGAATTTCTTCCTTCTTTTCTATCAAGTTTGGCTCGACTTCGGTAGCGATGGATTTGTTTACAAAATGGAAAGTCAGTATCTGTCAAAATACCTCTGGAGGAGCACTGACTAATCTTGACTAGTCATACTCAGTATTCAAAATAGGTTTGACTTGGTGCTCGTGAAAACGGGTATCAGCACAATAGTCAATATGCCACGTAAAGATTAGTCAAAATACCTAGACTTTTAACGCCGAGAAAACGCGGCTCTGTTTAATTATAAAGAGTCTGAAATGATATATCTGCTTCTCACTGGTGTTTCCAGTTGCTGACTGGGACTCCTCCAACTGAACTGAGGTGTGCAAAATCTACACGCCTCTTAATGAGGCAAAATTAAAATTAAATTAATCATCTCCCCCTTCCCCCAACCCTACCTTTCTTCTTCCTGCTTCTCTTCTCATCACTTCTTACCTCTCGCTCCCATTCTTCCTCTTCCTTCATTTCTTCTCTCAATTTCTCTCCAAAATCCTCTCTTCCGTCTCTCCTCATCGCCTTCCTTCGACTTCCTCCTTTTTCCCTCCCCCTCCCCTACCTTCTCTTTGCCTTCCCCACTCTCTCCTACTTCTCTTTTTCTTTCTTCTCCATCCTCCTTCTCCTTCCTCCTCCTTCTCCTTCTCTCTTCTCCCCATCTTCTTTCTCCTTCTCTCTTCTCCTCATCCTCCTACTCCTCTCTCCTTCCCATTCTCCTTCTCCTTCTTCCTCCTCCTCGTCTCTCTCGTCCCCGTCCCTCTTCTCCTCTACCCTCTCCTTCCCTCTCCTGCCTCCTTTCCCTCCTTCCCTTCCTCCTCCCAACAAATCTGCCTAATTACCCGTGATGTAAATGCCTCCCTCCTCCCTCCCCCAGCACTCTGAAGCATCCTCTTCCCCTTCCCTTCCTCTCCTTTTCCCTTACACCTGCCAACTTCTACTTTTCCCTTACCCCTGTTTCTCCCTCTCCCACTTATTATCTTTAGTCCACCCCATCCCTCTCTTCCGACCCCTTCCCACATTCAGTCTTCGTTTTCCTTCCCTTTCCCACTCACTTATGCGTGCTTTCCCCTTTTCCTAATCTCATCTTTAGACTCCCTCTTCCTCTCATCTACTTTGCTCTCATTTACCTCTGCTTTTTCCCTTCTCTCTCTCCCATCCTCTGCTTCTCTCTGATTTTCCCCTCCTCCCGGTCGTAGTAATCAAGGGATACATACCGTTAGCTGTGTGTGTGTGTGTGTGTGTGTGTGTGTGTGTGTGTGTGTGTGTGTGTGTGTGTGTGTGTGTGTGTGTGTTCAACCCTTTCGACCCAAACGTGCCCCTTATGAGTTGAACAGTACTGTCTGGAGTTAGCTAGAATTCTAACCTCCTACCTGCTGAAGAAATTAAATAGATATACCCCTTTATAAAGCCGATCAAGTCCATTTTCGTGGTGCAGTAATTTATCTTGGTATTAAACCTCACTGCTCTGTCATACTCTAGGCTGGGAATGCTCGGCTTAATGACATCACTAGGATAACGTAAATGTTTATTTACTTATTGCTCTGGCACAAACTTTTTATTTTTATTTTTATTTTTTAAGCTTAGGAGGGACTTTTGGAACTGGGGGGGGGGGGTAGTTTTTGACCTTATCCTCCATCCCTTCTTCGAAAATTCCCCTATGCTAGACAGTACCATCTGGTAATGACAAGAATATAGAAAAAATTACGTCCTTGGTTTGAAGGTGTTGGTATGCAAAATAGCAGGAGCTGGCGTGCCGTAGGACAACATAGGTAATGCAAGGTGGGGAAGCACAATAACAGGATGTCTTTAATCCCTTCCCTACTTGAAATTCTCACTAATTTTAGTGTCGTCACATCCATATAATTCTAATATGCTTAACAAAACTCTCTCAAAGCTGTGGGGTCTCTATGAATAATTTTAGTACGATTGCGCATTTTAGACGCCGTTGTTGCTACCGCTAGGAGATTTTATTAAGTGTTCTGCAACCTAGAGTAGTAAAAAACTGTAATACTATATATGCTTTTACTCTTACAATGCTTGCACGTAAAAGCAACGAAAACCATGAAGTCGTTCAAGATTCGTTGTAAATCATAATCTTTTTTTTCCCCCCCTTTATGCAGATAATTTATAGTTACTGAAACCCGCCTCCCAGCACACTGATAAAACCAACATCATAATGAAATAAAAACATTCGGGGGCCGAATGCTAATCGCCTGCCAAAAAATATTGGCTAAGGTACAAACTACCTACAAACCAAATGTGAGGGAAATTCGCAGAACTCTACGGAGTAACCGCGTTTCACCAAAAGCCAGTCCATATCTGTCGTCGTTGATCAAATCCTCACCAAACATAACAGACTTCATCACATCCACATAGTTGCTATTTCCTGAAGGTTTATTAATAATACGTCAACAACTTTTCGAGATATGTTGGTAACCCACCCACCCACACACACACTCCGACAAAAACCATATTGCTTCGCCTTGGTAAGGGTATGCGATAATAAACTTGAGTCACTAAGTACGACATGATAGACGAAATGTGCACCACATATATTTTGACTTAAGATTTGTCTACCAAGGTTTAAACCTCCTTCAGTGCAACGACACCATTATTACTGCACTCACACGCACGTTGTGCGGAAGGTATAATGTTTTGTTTCGGCGCGCGCCGTGTGTATACGTGTGTGTGTGTGTGTGTGTGTGAATTGCGTAACTAAAACTTTTAAGATCGATTTAAACCAAACTTACTGGAAGGGTTGAGGGTCAGACATATGGTTGATTTCCTATTTTTGAGAACAATATATAAAAAGGCCAGAGTTGCATGGCATGACCAGATGAAACGGTTTAAGTCTGATTTAAGCCAAACTTAGTGGAAATGTTAAGGGTTAGGAGAGAACAAAAGGATTCGATTTTGAGAGTATTCAGTCGGAGGTCACGGTCACCGAGCAAGATTTAAATTCCACCTGAGTGTGTTTTGTATGAGAACAAACTTAATAAAACCATTTTTACTTTACTTGGATCGAAGTTGGTGGAAGGGTGGAAATCAGCCAAAGGGTTGACCTTTCGAGATAAGTAGGTCAAGGGTCAAGATTACATGAAGTTCAGCTTCAACATGTTCTGACTGACCAAACTTGGCGAAAAGATTCAAGAACCGGCAAGGATGAAGAGATTCCATTTTTAAATCAATATGTTAAAGGTCAAGCCACACAACAAGTTTAACTAAAAAATTCTGATCCGTCCTAGACCAAATTTGGTGAAAGTTTGAGGGTCATACGGACATGAAGTAATTCGTTGATAACAGTCAAGTCGTGCTGTATTTCAAGGTCACGGGGCAAAATCAACCTTAGACCAATGGTGGGTGTGTTGCACTTTCAGGATGCTTCTTATTCCCAGTGGATTACAGTATTTTAATATTAGTAAGGTCCCTCGTCGTTAGGATGTTAATTCACAGTGTTTACAACGCTTTCAGTGCTATGGTGTCTCACGGTGAATACATTCGCAAGGCAATAGCAAAAAAAAAAAAATCGTAGTGAAGAGGTGAAAGCAAAGTATTAGATTTTCGGAAGAGGGGCCTGATGGACTCTGTTGAAGGGACCTGTATTTTTGGCTTAAGGGATCGACGCAAGACGTCCCTGTAATGGGGCAGAGTAGCTTGACCTATGACTGATGGTATGTTATTAGCCGGGCTGTTGTTACTACGTATCGGTAGTCATCATAAAAAGGTAAAGGAAACTTTAAACAAAATCCGTTTTATTATATTATTCCTTGTAACAGTTGGGGTTTGAGCTCACAGCCATATAATCAACATTCCATCTATGTATTCACTCTACCGGCACCATTCCGTCGGATGTCCTCAAACTATCACATAATTTTAACATGTAAACTTTTATAACATTACAGAACGGAAGTGTTTTAGAGCTCCAGTGTCCTAGGATACATTCAAAAGACTAACAGAAATAAAGTAAATCTCACTGAATTTTCTCTTTAATGTAGCAGACGTACCCGTTGTTACCAGACGCAACCGCAGCCACCACCACGATTATCACACTCACTAACACCAGCACCATCGTCTTAATACAGCTGATATCATTACCACTATAATAATCATATTTTTATCATCACTTTTCACACCACGTCCACCTTTTCAACCTAACACAATTGTATAATGTAACGAAGGGTGCTTTTGAACATATACAGATGTATGTTCAGGGTCTTTGTACTGAGTAATCCATTTTCACCAGGAAATCCAGTTTGGTTGCAGATGGTTAAACTATGTAAGATGTGTCGATGTATACAGTATTCAGGATCCCACTTGAGATACGGATACATAACACAACTTCAGCAATATTTCGTCCCATAATAAAGGCACCTGTTCTACACCTAAACATATACGAACGTATGATCTCCAAACGAAATAATTTATATTCACCAGATGATTCCATTTACTGTTGCTTTGATTTGGTAGCAGATTCCCTGTAAGGATGGAGATAGTTGTGTGTAAGTACAGATAAGTATTCAGGGACCCCAAACAAAGTCACCAGTATTTATCTGGAAGTGCAGCTAAAAATATCATTCCACTGTGGCAATTGCCCAAGTAATCTTAGCGTGACTGGAAAGTTGATACACACACGCCAGTATACTAATGCTGTCCTCCACCATCTCCTCACATGAAAAGAGCAAGAAGTTTGTATTTACTAGATAATCAATATCTGTCACCACTGTAACATTAGAAGTAATTATACTCGCATTTAAAGACCGATCTGCACATGGGAATATATGCACTAATGAACAGAGACTGAAGTACCTCACGTTCACGAAGTTCATTTTGGTCTCTGAGTCAACTTTGGTGGCAGATGGTCATGTATTTAGGTGTAATCAATGCCCCTACCCCCCCCCCCCCCCTCACACACACAGTTTAAAAGAGGTCTGCCATATAGTAATCCATATGGACGATGAAATGATGTGCTATCTACCAGCGTTGGTTGCTGTGTGTGTGTGTGTGTGTGTGTGTGTGTGTGTGTGTGTGTGTGTGTGTGTGTGTGTGTGTGTGTGTGTCGTAGTCCCGTACTGGCGGATGTATTATCATGCACGCTTCAGTCAGCACTGCACAACAACCTAGTGAAACGCAGCAAACACCCTTAGTATGTTGATGTAAACAGACCCACCCACCCATTCAGCCATCCACCAAATCATTCCGACCCACCCACCCAGTGACGTGAGCAAAGCTTAAGGGATTGACACGGCTCCATTCATTGGCTGATAGTAAAGCGGAAGGAGCCCAGCGATGTGACATCACGAGTGCTATGTATAGAACAGGCACACTAAATCTAATGTACAGAAAACAAAATTTTTTAGTGCCCTTTATACATATTTTCTATATAAGCCTAGTGGAAGTTAGTAGCGATGCTAATACTCGTGGGTATCATATTTTACAGAACAGAGGAAGGTAAAACAAATGAATGAAAAAAAATAATCCACACACCAGATTACTGATGTCCTCCAGTCATTAAAAAAAAAAAAAAATCTGTAACAATTTGATCTTAACAGCTGTAGGCTGAAGTTTGGGGGGAAACAATTCTGGGGACGCTAGTTCCAAAGAGATGCAGTGTGGAGAATAAAAGATTTCTGATAGGCGGAAGTTCTGCAATATGACAGTGTGACATTCCAGTCATGAGCACTACCAGATGCCCGTGTAGCACGAGGGAAGGCATGGAGATGTGGCACAGTGCATGCAACTTCGTCTGAACATTTGCCATAAAAGTATCTGTAAAACAATGCAAGGGAGGCAACATTCCTTCATACCTGTAGAGAGGTACTTTATTTGTAATAGCAGGGTTATTAATAATTCTAACAGCTTTGTTCTGAAATCTGTCTAGCTGTTTTAGTGTACCCTCTCCATACCCATTCCACAAGTTTGAGCAATATTCCAGCTGAGAGCACACATGACTTTCATAAACTATAGCTCACTGCTCGTCAGTGATGAAGCTACGAACTCTGTACAATAATCCAAGTTTCCTTGAGGCGGTTTTAGCAAGTGATCTGACATGAGAGGTCCAGCTGAGGGCACTGATAAGTGAAACACCGAGAATTTCAATACTTTTGGATATGGGAATATTAGCAGCATTGAAAGTAATATAGGAATCTGGCAATATCTGTCTTTTCATAAATTGTATACATTTGATTTTACTAGCATTAAATGAAAAAAGGTTATCTTGTCCCCATTCTGTGATCCTAGATAAATCTTGATTTATGGAGATGGCTGTACTGAGTTGTGAGTTCGAGATATTAAACTTTGTGAATGGGTGTTTAAATGTGAATGACCTGTGAGGTGCTGAGCCATCTGCATATCAATGGACGAGGTTATGGGTGACAAATAAGAGATCATTAATACGAATTAGGAATAGGGTTGGATCCAGAACTGGTCCTTTTGGCACACCAGCGAGAACTGAGTGTAAATTGGAATATACGTCAACTACTTTTATCTTTCTATCGCTGAGATATGAGGAAATCAGAGGAACAAAAGAAGTTAGTCCATAGCCAGGGTGTTTGCAAAGCAGGGAACGGTGCCACACTCTGTCAGAAGCTTAGAAATGTCAAGGACTACTGCATGAGTTTCTCCATGTTGGTCAACTGTTTGATGGATGGTGTGAGTCAGGAAACTGAGTATATCAATGGTGGATCTTTCGTGGCGAAAACCATACTGTCTATCACTAATTAAGTTGTTAGATTCAAGATGTTTAACTATGTGCTTATTAATTACAATTTCAAATACTTCACCATGAGAAGACGTGATAGCTCTTGGTCTGTAATTGGAGAGGTCAGAGGAGCTTCTTTTCTTCGGAACTGGGTAGATATTGGCTTCTTTCCAAGATTTAGGGAATGAAGTGTACGGATGCATAGTCCGAATAATTTATCTAAAACAGAAGCAAGAACTGGGAAGCACTATCTTAAAACAATTCGAGAAATTCCATCTTGGCCTGGAACTCTGGTATAGTGTCTTGGGTGGATTATACGTATCTTGTCTGTATTTTAAGTGAAGCTGCTTCGGGAGAGTCAAGTTCTAGCGCTGGGACGTTCTGGCTGACTTTCTCTGTGGCAAAATATCTGGCAAATGTACTGGCAAGACTATTCGTGTTACCACGCGGGTCATTTGTAATTTTACCGTCTGAAGTTTTTAGTGGGCGAATGGGTGATGGCTTAGTTATTATTGAAAGAATTTAGAGTTGACAGAATATTCTATTGTCATTAGGATTATTTAGTAGTTTAGATGCTTGCTTGTAAATGAAGTTTGATTTAGCGAGAATAATTGCTGCTTTTGCATGGTTTCTAGCAATTTTAAAATGACTGAGTGATTCATTTTTTTTTTTCATTTTAAGTAAGAGTTATGTGCTAATGACGTTTTGGCCGTTGCTCTGGCACAATTGGGGAGTCTGATCTTGGGGAGTCTGATCTTGTATTGAACTATTTACTTGGTATGAACAATTCCAAATCAGCTTGTATTAAGTCATTAATATGGAGCTGGGCAGAACTGATGTAACTGGCAAAGAAAGACTGCCATGGAATATCAGCAAGATAATTTCTGAATCCGTCCCAGTCGGCCCAATCAAAGTGCCATCTGGTCACCCTGATAGGTTCAGAACGGGGAGGCTTTGGGGAGCCGACTAATGAGGCTTTGATGAGATTGTGGACGGAGGTTCCAAGTGGTGACAATACTTCTATCCTGTATTGATCTGAATTCTTTGTCAGGAATAGGCATAGGCGTAATGGTCATGATTATCTGGTATTCTGGTTGGTTGTTTTACCAATTGCTTGAGATTAAACGACTCTGCAAACAGCTCGCATTCTAGACCAGTATCGTTAGTCCTGGCAGAATGCAACAACCATTCTAAATTATGGACGATAAAATCACCCAAAACGGTAATTTCAGTGGTTAGGGTGATGTTAAGGTTAGTCAACTGTGTGGATATGAAGTCAAATACGCTGGGTTCTGAAGTAGCATTGGGGGAGTGATAAACTACACAGATATGTTTGGTAATACTTACATAATTTAGTTTATACAGTGAATAATCAATATTAGTTGAAGTGAAGTTCAAAACCGTGTCATCTGCATATTCAGAACTGATATAACAACAGGTGCCACCCTTGTTACGCAAGTTTGTGGGGAGAGGTAAACCAGGAAAACAAAATAGGGATATTTCAGTAGAGGGAGAGATTTGGGGTTCCGTGAGGAACAGAGGTAGAGGGGATACTGATTGAGGCAAAAAGTGAACTGATGTCAAATTGGTACTAAGACCACGGATATTGGTGAAATATATGGTAGTGCCCGCGCCTCTCCGTTGACGAGCATGAACTGAGTTTACAAAAGTCGCTGTCGGCACAGTCGCTTGATAGCGACCGGTAGAACCCTGTGCCGCCAGCCCTACCTTGCCGGAGGTGGTAATCTGAGCTATCACCGCGTTTGCTGAAGTTAATGTAGCAGCCATTGCTAAGGGGGAATGGAAATAGAAGATGTAATACCTAACGTGCATGTAGTGTGGTGTAAACAGTTGAAAGTTGAGGTATAATGAGAGTATGCTGGCCTACTCTCTGCGTAAGTGAAAGCAGTGAAAATACTCAGCAAAGGGAGATGGTCAGGACCAGGTCTTGAGGGCTGGTGAAATGGGAACACCAACTCTCCCCGTCACCAGCTTGCAATCCACCTCGGGAGTACCGCTCTGTTTGACAGGTGCTACAGTCTACTCCATTATTATATCATTTCATCCGTATGAAGTAAGATTATGGGAAATCTCCTTTAATAAACTGATCTTCAGTACGTTCAGAGTTAGACGTTCAGTCTCAACAACGCTCCTTTCAGCAATCTGTTGGGATATATTATCATTAATATTAAGACAATTATTAAATTTTGTTCTGCAAAATTTAATAGTTTCGCTTTGGCTAGAGTGTTCCTTGTGAGGAAAGGCACTTAACTGATAGGTTTTCTTTGCCTTGTAATCCTCTCACATCCTTTCCTCCCTCACTGCTGTGTACACCTCACGTCAGGAAGCAAAGCAGTCCAGTAGAGATAATCCTTTAGATCTTTCCGACGTCCGGTAAGACAAGAGGGCTGCACAGATCCCTGAGGGTGACTGAAGGCGTTGCAGATGAAGCTGATTGTCTTTGACCGGCGAGACTCAGAAATAGCTGTGGCGGTGCATGATCTGTTTTCCCTGAAAAATATCGACAGTGAATGACAAAAATGTCAAAATACTGCTCATATATGCTTTGTTTAAACACAGAAACTCCAGACTCCTACTCATACAGTAATGCAGTGAAGTATAAAGATGCTCGGTACTACAAAACTGACGTAACTCAGAGCTATTTCGTTTCAGTGAATTATAGTCATCTATGCTTTTACAAGGCTGCTGCGTTAATGTTTGTAGAATTTCAGAGTTAGACTTTTTCATATTAGCCGATGGTGATGTTGTTCTGCCATATTTATCTCTGTGTGATACAAGAAGCATTTTTTATCATTAAAACATTATTTCATGTTTATCCGCAAAAATATTTTACAAGAAATCTGGCTTCCAGCATCAAGTTCTATGACTACAGTTATAAGCACTCTCTTTCCTTTATTCCTAGTCACTCCATACAAGTCAGAGTTCCCCTCTCCTCATGACAGCTATGAAAAGATGATACATGCATTATCAGTATATTAAACTAAAGGTGTTTCGACGCCCCACAGATGAT
>JAGKTI010041008.1:0-10315 GCA_018397915.1 Birgus latro
TGTTTCTAATCCAGTAGTACACCTCTCCGCTCAATGACCTCTTTCGGCAAACACTTGTCCTCTTAACTCCCTCTCCTATATACATTTTTAACCCTGCAATCATTAACATCGTTCTATTCCCTCTTTCAACAAACGCCTTGTCTATCTCTATATATTTTTACCACTGCAGTCACACTTTCTATCTGCATCAGTTTGTCTTATCACTTTATCTTATTTTCTTGCCAATCGTTCTACAAGTTCCTTCATCAAACGCCTATCACTCGTACTACAACTTTATATGAACACACTCCATCTGCACTATTTTTTTTTCTGTGGATTCTATCAGCAAACACTTATCCTCTTACTAAAAACCCTCTCTGCATTTTTAACCCTCCAATCATTAATATCGCTCTATTCCCTCTCATAAATCGTCTAGGCTATCTCTATATTTTTTTCAATTCCTGCAATCAGTCCTTCTCTTTATCTTCTATCAGTTCGTCACATCAGTTGAATCTGGTTATCTTAACTTTCCCAACTTAACTCTTCGACAAGTAGGGCGCCACCTTTCTTTCAAATTTATGGCGCATATTTTCGCGTTCCCATTTATCTGGTCTTATTTTCTTACATTCAGTGACTTATTCTTTTCCATCTCACTTTTAATATTCAGTGGCGCGATTATTAACTTTCCCACATTTTTTCTTTTTACGTTTAATGGCATATTTACTCACTCTTTTTCTCAGACTATATATTTCAATTTTGTCTTCTACATTTTCCATCTCTTTCCTTCGATCATCTTTCCAATTATCTTACTGAGAGAGATCCTCCATAGGATTAAATTAATAAAGTCATCTAGTGAAAGAAAAAAAATGCATAAAGTTGTTAATAAAAACTGTGTATAGCACCTTCACTAACAAAGGCCTACATAAAGCTGAATTAATCGTCCAGCAACAGCAAGAATTAAAAAAATAATAATCATCGTATTGAATGGGTTAACGAAGACTGTTTCTAATCCCCTAACTAAAGAAGTCTCTCTTAAATTGAACAAAGTCGCCAGGCAGAAACAAGAATAGAAAATGGAGCTGAACCCAAGTCACTTTCTCTTCTTATTTCACTTCTAGCCACACACATTTCCACGAAAATAAACACTTAATTCACATACTTTTACGTGCACCTGCCACCGCTGTTCTTCGACATTCCTTCTTAGATATGAATCGGTCTCTTCTCACCGACGATTTATATTTCATCACGCAACTCTTCTACTTATCTCTCGCACTAGACCCTCCTACGTTAACTCCTCCCCATCCCTCCCCTCCCTAACTCCAACCTGATCGCTATCGTTCTGTTCTTAACTACTGCAACCCAACTTCCGATCCCAACCTGCGCCCTTCTAACCAATCCCTACATACTCACCATCCCTCACTCTCCTACTCATCTCTCTCACTAAGCCCACTATCTCACCCCCATCCCAGTCCTTCTATCATCACCTCTTGCGTTCTAACTTCCATTCCCCATCTGTGCCCTTCACACGTCTCACCCTTTGACACGAGCTGCTTACTATGCGTCAACTGGACTACTGCAGTTACACAATGTTTTCTTCTGCTTTCACGTTTTATGTTTGCTTTCCCCTCTACTTCTTGCCGTTTCCTTTCTTTACCGTTCATTATAATCACAATCTACCCTTCTATATCTCCTATGTTCATTGCAACAGTTCTGCCCATACTCTTTCAGTCTTTTTAATCACTCCATATACTGTATAACCTTGCGTTCACCGTCCCCCACAACGGTCAGACACTATCCCAGGTAAACGCTCATCATACTTGTTCCGTCCGCTTTGGTTAGATTGATGTCATGTTATTCTGAACTACATTCAAATTATATTCTTCATATTCTTAGTGTGTCCATCCAATTTTAACCTCCCTCCTTTTCTCTTCATAGGAAAAAGGGCAGGGCTTGAATGTGGAAAAATGAGTGGTATAAACACAATGAAAACGTACAAAATAATACTAGAACCAATCCAAGAATAAAAAACACACACACACACACACACACACATGATAAGCATCTTCCCCCAACATTATACGCACTCCAATCATCCTCATTATTCACCCCCCTCCCTGCCCCTACCTCCCTCGATGTCTTTCCTGCCCCCCCTCCTTCTCACGGGAGCCTAGAACCAACCGAGGGGGATGGCGGACGTGCTGTTTCTCAGGTGTCGTTCCTCACCTGTCTCTTCCCCCACCCTTTACACACACACACACACACACATACACACACACACACACTTGTGTGTAGGTAGGTAGATAAATGGTGCCAACAAGGTCTCAATAATGGCAATCCTGCACCACCTCCCGCCTTGCCATGGTCATGTCCTACTGATATAGGAAACTTTTAAAGGTCACTCCAAGCCGCATTTGTAAGGCGTCTTTGTCAGTCCCAACATAATCACATTTGATACCAATAAAGGGCAAATGTTCCGCATTCACACTACATGGCCTATATCCCAAACAAGCGTGTGTACGGAAACTGCCGCCGCCATAAACTGATAAGCGGACAGACATCAAAGACGCAGATACTGGGTCACGTTACCGCCCTCATTGCTCCAGTATCACCAGCGGGGACGGGAAAGTATGCAGGGTGGAGGCAAAAGAGGGTATTGGAATCCTAGGAGAGAGATGGGGAATTAGCAGCGACAAGTTGTAATGAGGATGAGAGTGGAGAAATCTAATACTCGTACGTGTAGTGAAACTGGAGGACACAGAGTGGCACTGCTAAGCCTAAATGAGAACTATGCTCGTTTCACTTTAACTTGGTCCACATTTTCGTCCTCCTCCAGCTTATTTTATGAACTTCAGTGGTAGAACAAGAGAATATCACAGCTCTACATGCTTTCCATAGCTCTTCTTCGTGACTAGTATAATTTTCTAGTGTTAACCTATTGCTAAAACGTAGCATTCAAGATAAGTCGATGGCAATTTTAGGCCAAGTTAGAGAAAAACGAGTATACAGTGCTAGCAGAAAGGGATTAATCTTGCAGTACAACGATGCCTTTTGCTGTAAGTTCTCGCTACCGCCCCATGATTATATTCAGCTTCTCGAACCTATCTTAGCGAATGGCTTAAGGAAGGCTTTTGCTAAACCTACTAGTCAGAGAAAGTGGAGTAATAAGGACGTTATCGTCGTGAAAGGGTTACAGGCCACCAGTACTACTTGTTTATTATTTATATCTACACTAAATACCTGATTTTAACAGAGTAGCACGAATCATAACGTAGAACTGAGGACTATAACACAATGATATCTTGAATGTCGTCATCATCCTAATCATAAATGCAGTCGTCATCATCCTTATTATAGGTGGAAAGGCCTATCATTCTCGGGAAACACACTAAGCAACATCATTCACACAGAACTGTGCATTCATGATCGCTGCACCCTCATGAATCATCAGCAGTGGGGGTCTTGTCTAAACCATCATACATCATACACAACTATGCTTTCACGATAACTGCACCTTAATGAATCAGCGGTGAGAGCCTTGTTAAACATCACCATCATACATCATATACATCACTGTGGTTTCACAACCACGGCACCTTAATGAATCAGCAGTGGGAACTTTGTCAAACATCACCATCATGCATCATACATCACTGCGCATTTACACTGGCTGCACCCATATGATTCAGCATTGGGGGGTTGTTGTTAAAGTTTTCCTAAAGGCCGGGAGGTGTGAAAAGCGACAAACGACTGTGTCATGGCCAGCAGTGCTTACACCTGCCGCCTCCCAACAACACCTTGCACGCAGCCCCAAGTCGGAGTCCAGTGTGGGAAATGGGAGGCTTTGTTGTTGTTGCTGGGGTGTAGAAGGGTAAGAATGGAAGATATAAGGAGGAAGTAGGAGATGGATGGAAGGAAGAGGGAGGGAGAGGAAAGGAAGACTAATTTAAGGGAGTAGGATCGGATAAGATGCATGTAAGTAGAAAGGAACGGGAGTGATGATGGAAGGGAGTAGGTGGGAGTGGGAGTGATGATGGAAGGGAGTAGGTGGGAGTGGGAGTGAGGATGGAAGGGAATAGGTGGGAGTTGGAGTGAGGGTGGAAGGGAGTAGGTGGGAGTGGGAGTGAGGATGGAAGGAAGTAGGACAAGATGGGAGGGACGGATGTGAAAGGGAGAGGGAGTTAGAAAGGGAATTTGAGAGGACTGGAATTAAATAAAAGGAAGGAGTTTACCTGGAGTTAGACAGTACAAGTGATCAAACAAGGAAACAATAACAACTTGAGGAGCAGAAGGGTATTAGAATTCTCCATTCCACAAGTACAGTATATATTGTACAACTAGTTAAATATTAAGGACATATACAAGAATACAAGAAAGAAAAAAAGAAAACGCGACTAACAAACAATAAGGGCAGCATGGAGCTGGCCAATACGCTAAATAAGATGGGGAAATAAAATAAGGCACCTAATATGATGCCTAAAAGGGAAGTCGATAAGCAGTACTGTAGGACACGATATGTCAACAGACGGCATAGGATCTGATTCCGACACACACAAATGCATTATGGAGTTTCCAGTCGTCAAGTGGGGTTGTGCAGCTGCCTGACACTCATATGGACAGGCTCTACTGCGGTCGCGGAGGATATAAAAGTGTTCATCTTTACACGCATCACGATATCGCACCCAGTCGAGGTTCCATCGATTAATTATAATATACACTCATTTCTTAGCTAAAGATGCCACTTCAACAGATCATGCTTCAACACACTTCTCACCTTATACCCATAGCACGCGTAAAGGTGGGTCACTTCTAGAATGACAGACACCGGTATCTGACTCACCATACCAGCTGCCCTACACGAATTGAAAAACATGGCGTCCGTGCGTTTAGTGGAGTTGCCCAGACTTGAACTAAGGCATGTGTATGCCAACCACTGATAAATACGTACATACACTGCATATCAAAACACGTACTAAGGCTTCTATGCAAGGGATACTGTTGTTTAACCTTAACCTTGTCCAGATTTTCGTCATATTCTAGCTTATCTGACTTAGGTCTGTGACAGAAAAATACAATGATACGGCTTTTCCACTGGATTTCTTTGTGATTAGCACCATATTCTAGTGCTGATCTACTGTCAAAGCATTCAAGATGGAGAGATGGCAACTTTAGGTCATGCTAGAGTAAAACGAATATAGCAGCGATACACTAGGTCACCTTAAGAACGAACAGTATATCATAAAACGCCCCTTATATGGCACCTGACCACGCTCACATACGCACACACGAAACGCGACACGGCGACCGATAAGTATACTGCAGGCAGAGATACGACAAAGGTCAGAGGGAGGGAGCTGAGAGGTAAGGTAATGAGGCATACGTGCACGCTTCCACATGTAACCTTCATCGCAAGTACTGATAAGGTTAGGTTAGCCAGGATATGAAGCCACGCCTCAAAAATATCGTTCACCCGTCGTGTGTGTGTGTGTGTGTGTGTGTGTGTGTGTGTGTGTGTGTTTTGCCTGTTTTGTCTCACGTATTTAGCTGGGTTCTGTAAGTTTGTGTTTGTGATTGTGACTGCGGTGTCGGTTAGGGTGAGTCTGTGACTGTGGATATGTGACTGGTAAACAACGGCCGGTTATATTTGGCTTATTTTTCACCATGACTTTCAGGCTTCTGGTTTACTCTTATAATTCTCTCTCTCTCTCTCAACACGCCTTCCATCATAAAAACATACAAACCGCGGCAATATCTTCTTGCCACACAATTTGGAATCAGGTGAGTCACATGATCCTGGTAGCGTTAACACCTGGCTTCATCTTCTTGCATATTTCGTTCAAGGTAACGCCCAGATTATATTTAGTTTGCTGCAAGTAAGTCATAGGAGCTGAGTGCGTTATATTTTAGAAGGACATGTTTTACAGTACAACAGATACATACAAATATATATACACACATACATACTATAAACACGTATATACGGGACACAATAGCTGAGTATTATTGCAAATGGTTGAATATATTTACTGCTTTCGCACATATTTACTATACAGAATATAATTAATTTTTGCTGAATACATTTACTAATTACCGAATATATTTATTATTTACTGATCATACTTATTATAACAAAGTAATCAATGTTCATACTATAAATAAAATCGTCAAAGACACTCACAATGATACAGAGAAATTATTTACGTACAGAATGCATTAAAAGAGATTATAACTTTTTTGGAGTCTCCTAGGCAGAATAAAAATAATTCTTGGATAGTAGTGATCAGGATAAAGAGAACCGTCAACTACTGGGGGGGACTATAAATTTTTCTTAACGTTTTCAGTTCGTCTTTCATAACCCTAATATATTCGCCAGGAGAACCAGAATAAAACTGAAAAATCGTCATCGTATTAAAAGCGATAAATTCTAACACACACACACACACACACACACACACACACACACACAACATTCATCAACGTAAATAAATGATAAAATTCTAAAACAAACACAAACACATAAACACAGAAAAAACATGAACACAAAGATGACCGCTTCCCTCTTACTGAACGTCTCTCGGTAGGAACACTCGGTAAACTTTCAGGAGGTGGCTATACTTTCTAGGCATTTATACTCCTACAATTTCTCTCTGTTTATAAAAATTTAACATCCCCTTCTATTTATATCATACGCTCTGACGAAATAACTCTCCATAATCTCTCAAACACTAAGCATTTTTGCATTTACAGTACCTTGTGTCACAACGTGTTCTCAAAACTAATAACTTTGAAAAAAACTTTATATTTTCTGTATGTTTTCTTTTTACCTTCCTGCTAATATATGTTCTCAAAAATAAACTTTCCATAATCTGTGTGTGTTACAAATCTGACTCATACACTCTTTTTTTCTTTCTTTCTTTTACATAGCTCTCCACAATAAAGTTTTCTGTTATCTGTCCCTTTTTTTTCGTATGATTCATTTCTGTTTATAAATGTTCTAAAAATACATATTCCATATCCTGTAAATATTTTCTTCAGATTTTTACTCCTATAGTCATTCTCTTACTGTTTATATGTCCTCTTTAAAATATCACTTTCCATACTCCTCCCTTCTGGTCTCTGATCAAACATTTTCAGATTGTACCAGTATTTTTTTTCCTAATTCTAACTCCTTTGGTCCATTCGGTTTACGCTGTGCTCTTAAAAATAAATAAATAAATAAATCCAATAATCCTCACTCTTCTATTTAACAGCAGCAGCGAAGGGGCTAACTAATACTTATGTAACGCCTCCACTTCGATGTCTCTTCTAAGCTTAATAAAATCGTAAGGAAATAAGAATGAAATAAAATGACATCCTAAGATTCAAGGGATTAAAATGTATTCTGCCAAATAAATCCTTAGGGCTAAGTAATCTTTTATGTCAACGAGAATATGGCTTTTTGTCTTTGTCCTCTATTGTTCTCCTCTGACTCAAAATTCCTGCCACATCTGAAACACTATTCAAGTAACTCAGCCATAAACTCCACAGACATTTACATCAGACGTAGGAATGGCCGCAAGTGTTGAGGTAATTGCATTCATGAACTACTACTGACTGAAACCAAATATCTTGTGTCAACGGCTTGGTTATTTGCTGTATATGCAAAACATGCAGCCTGAGACTAAACATACGTAACATGCTCAATACAGGCCTTTTCTTGATGCAAAATATATAGCCTACACTTAAATAAATGCAAAATGTTTTATACTGACCTTATCTCAATGCAAAATATATAGTCTACACCTAAACATATACTCAATGTTCAATATAAGCATCTCCTTTATGCAAATTATATGGCTTTCACCTATACATATACACCATTCAATACAAAACTAATACAATCTGATAACTGATGCTACTATGAATCAACCAGAGTCAACATACATACGACCAATACCATTTACAGCAGAGAGGCATATAACTGACAAATAAATACAGTAATGCCAATACATCGTCCAATAACTGTAACCAAAACCATAAAATAGAGCAAAGACGAAAATCACAAACTGTTCACAAACTGTTCACAAAGGACTTGGCGAGGACTAGGAAGGCGAGGAGAGAGTATGTGGGATGCTATCAATGTTTGGCAGAGCTTTTGTATATCCGTGATTCCCACACAACTCGTTTCCTCTTGCGTGCATTGTTTTTACACCCACCAAAGAACGCGGACAGAAGGTACATTTTCACCCCTGTTCGTTCGCCTGTACACCGATTACGGAAAAAAAATAATAATGGGAGAACCAAATGGGAAACCTGTGTGGATATTTGACCTACGTCAAATTACAAAGACACAATCGTACTCACAAAAAATAAGGACGTACGAATTGCTGATGAAGGTAAAGAATAGCTCAATGTGCGTCTGAGGTATGTGTTGTATGCCTTTCACGTGCTGGTCGCGCAGTTAAATAAGTTGTCTGCTGTTTGAGAGGATGGGAGTTCGATCCCAGAATGAGGCAGAAAACAATATAATTACCTGAATTTCGTTAAAACCGACTACTGATATTCCACAACTCACCGACACGTCATAAAAGCACCCCGGCAAATATCATCAAACCAGTCATATATAAGACAACCATAACAAGGATACAATACAGACGGTAGGCATTAGCGCTACAGTGGTGACATGTGAAGATGTGTGGGATAAGAAAGAGCTGCTGGACCTCAGAGAATGGACTATGAATCGATGCCCACAGTCGAAAAAACTAAATCGTGTGGGGTGTTCATCTGAGTGAGCGTTTGCCAGGAGTGGGTAGAGGTCAGCAGATATGATTGTATATCTGTGAAATCCACCTTATCACACGCATGCTGACTCACCTTTGCCACTCCAGCCATATAATCCTTGAGACTTTTAATCTGTTCCCACCCTGCCCATTCTCCCCCGACCAGCCTCTCCCCAGTCATCTCTCTCTCTCTCTCTCTCTCTCCGTACATCTTCCCCCTCCTCCCCTTCCATCTTTCTCACCCCAGCAACCCTCATTCTCCCCTCTATCCCTTCCCCTTCCCCCCCTCTCTCCCCATCAACCTACTCTCCCTTCCTCATATCCCCTTCCCCCTCCCCATGGCCAGTCAGGTACTCACACTCAACAAGGGCATGCACGAGACATGAGGCCACCACTAGCATGCCCAAGTACCCAGGGCAAGAGGGTGGGGGGAATTAAAAACCATTACCAACCATGTATGCTTCAAAATGAAAACTAAAAAATATACTGGACGCCGATACTGATGCAATTTATTTAAACAGTTTCAAGGGAAGGAGTGGATTGGTGATGGGAAGGGAAGGGGTGGATTGGTGAGGGGAAGGAGGGGAAGGGAAGGGGTGGATTGGGAGGTGAAGGGAAGGGGTGGATTGGTGGGGAAGAAAAGACTTGTAAGGGGAAATAGCTGGTCAGACGGGAGGACTGGTGAGGAAAAAGGACCGGTGAGAGAAGGAGACTGGTGAGAAGGGCTTTGATGAAGAGTGAGGGCTGGTGAAGAGGCACTGGTACGATTAGTGTAAAGGAAAGCAAACAGTAACAGATCTGATTCTCTCTCTCTCTCTCTCTCTCTCTCTCTCTCTCTCTCTCTCTCTCTCTCTCTCTCTCTCTCTCTCTCTCTCTCTGTCCCTGTAATCATCTTCTTAAACCTCTAAATTTCGAGGTTATGTTTTTTTTTTTTTATAAGAAGGCCGGACCAACCAACAAAGGTCCTCGTGATGGTATACCTATGTAACACCATGACACCACATTCTGTAAATCACCCTAAACTCCACAGAAATCTCCATTTTCTAATCAAATCACGTGACAAGGGTACACTCTTGTATTCCCCACTCGGTTCATTCTTATCTCTCCGTCTTATCAGCGGCTCAAGTTCCGACAACATCGCTACAGCCAATGAAGAGAGAGGGCCCGTGAGGCTGACCAATCAAGAGCATGAACAGTAAGGTTAGCCAATCACGAGGAAGGAAGCAATGGGGAGGCAGGAAGCAGTGCCATTCATTACCCACATGTATATAAAGGGGTGACGTCAACAGCTGAAAACATCAAGGTAGGGAAGAAGAGGATGCGATAATCTGATAACATATTCATCAGCAACAGGAAAATGCTTTATGTAAAAACTGAGTGATTATGTAACGGCAAATGTTGCATCATCTATGAAGTCTTTTTATGCACTCCAAGATTAATAAATCGTCTGACGTTACAGCCAGAACAAATTCAGAAATAATTTCATCGCACAAAAGAGGTCATTGGATTATTTCTAACCCTTTCCCTATGAAAGGTCTCCCCAAGGTGAATAAAATCGTCTGGTTGCAAAGTAAGAATTA
>JAGKTI010041009.1:0-10315 GCA_018397915.1 Birgus latro
GCTTTGAAATGAGAATAGAGAAAGTAGGAGGATACAGAAAAGGGTTTACTGTCAGTTGCCTCAGACAGCTGAGTCTCAGAGAGGAAGAGAAGGTGAGGTTTAGAGGAGAAGAGGTGGTGCTCAACAGCAAAAGTTAGAGGAAAGGCAGCGAATGTTACAGAAATGAAGAAGTGAGTCAGACAGTGGTTCCAGACAACTCACAGAGTCGTCACCGGAAGAGGGGCAGATGGTGAGGGCATTATGGTCCCCCCCCCCCAGGAACTCCAAGGCACCATTAATGGTTGCCATTTTTGTAAAATTTTTAAAAGGAAGCGTAGTGTGTAGTGTGCATGTAGTTTGGTGTTGACAGTTAGAGAAATTTGTATTGGAAAGCATGTTGGTCTACTCTCTGTGTTACTGAGACACTGAAAAAGTTCAGCAAAGGGGGATGGTCGGGAACTAGCCCTGAGGGCTGATGAAACGAGAGCTCCAGCTCTCCCTATCACCAGCCTTCCATCCACCTTGGGAGTACTGCCCTGCTCGACTGGTGAGTTGGGAGCACGGTAGTGAATTGGTGGGGGACAGAGCGACATGGAGGCAATTTGTTTGTGGCCACCCCGTGCGGGATTGAGGCGTCTGGCAATAGAAAGATAGACAGACAAGCCAAACCTTACAGTACCTATCCAAACACACGTTACCTAACTTAAATTGTCTAACCTGACAATATAACCTAACCCAACCAAAAATAGCCTAACCTAACTTAACCAAGCCAACCCTAACCTAACCTAACAGTCTAAGCTAACTTTAACCATAACCTAGCCTAATCTAACCTAAAGTAATCCATGGTAACTTATCCTTACACATTGAAATATAAAATAGCATAGGATAATTTGGCATTAAATTACTTATTTAAAGTGGAAATATGAGAACTACAAGTCTTTCACCACCGCCTTACATTCAACGGAATCAGCTTTTTTCTTTTTCTTTTTTTAAACACAAATTATCACTGGGCCTGGCCCGATGCAGTACTTGGATCTATGTTGTGTGTCCTTATCTAACCCACTGAATGCTTATCTTACTGTGTATTTATGATAATACATGCTCATCTACGTCTCCATTAATGAAATTTATATTAATAATTAGTAAGGCCATTGAGTGATTTGCTTGTGACTGTTGGTGGCCTTCATGCCAGCCACCTCAACCTGTAGGCCTGTCCCAGGCCAGGACTTGTGTTCTTACCTAATTGTATCTGTACTGGAATGTGTCAAGCTCGTACTGTCCCGTGTCTTAAACCATTTTCATCATACATCTTAAATTTGTGAATTGTTTTGGCGCACACTATTTCATTCGGTAGTGCTGTCTCAGGTGGCCAAGGCAGAAGCTTTACAGGGAAATTACCAGGATTCTTTCTTGACACTTTATTCCTTCTATTACATCTTGATATTCTGTTCAATCCTATGTATCCCAGTCATTCCCGTAAAACTGAAAGGTAATCATTTCTTTGTCTACGAAACAAACTCAAACATTTAACATTTTGAATAATATCAGTAAATCCAGCATGTTAGGTCTTCTTCAGTTATGTCCTAACATTATGATAGATCATTCACATACTGTACTACAGGCAAATATCATAGGATACTATAGATATACTGAAATATAATACTGTACCTCGGTCACCTCTCAGCTTGGCCCCTGAGGCCGTAGTTTGTTATGGTTGGTGGCTGTTCGCATAAGACAAAGCAAAACAGATCCGGATTTGTTGACAAATTGCCAACGATTGAAGTGACACCTTTTGCACAGTGTTACTAAACTGTAAATAAAGATACAATTCTTAACATTAATATATGCTGAGTAAATATATATAATGGCACGCACATAATGACTGTGACATTTACATGGCTCCCCTAAATTGTGGGAACAATTTACCTTATATTTTAATGAGTATAAAAGTAAAAAATTAATACTAATGCAAAATTAGACAAATAATATTAACGTTGTGAGGAAGAATAGACTTTGGCACAGTTTTGGCACTGAAGTAGGCTCTTTTGTGGGGATATCCCGGTCTCACTCTGCTTCATCTAACAAAAGAGTTTGTGAACTGCAGGGGCCGGATACTCGAAACGAGCCTTTAGCCACGGCGCCAGTTGATGAACGGCATCTTTATGTACGGCAGGTCAACGGCGCCTTTGAGAGCACACCCGACTCCCATAGTCAAACAATTTTAAAGGCGCCTTTGGTGTGCCTTTTTGTGGAAAGGCAACTTTCGCTGAGAAGGCACCGTTTGATACCACAGCCAATCACAGCAGCGTTATAAAAATACTCTTAGGAAGTGTCTGCCAATCACAAAGCAGCACTTCCTCTCAGCTGACGGACGTAAACAAAACATGAAGTGAGGGTGCAACGCAGTAGTCCCGAGATAGTTCCCGTAGTGATATTTTGTGGGAATGGTGAATAAACGTAAGCTGGGATTCAGTGGCATTAAGTTCAGTTTTACGAGGGCCCTATAACTCACTTTACAAAATAAAGATACGGTCTATTCATGTATGTACAGTACATACCTTCAGTAACACCTTTAAATATTTTGTGCACATTTTATATATATACAGTATATATAGATAGATAGATAGATATATATATAGATAATACAGGGACTTTGTGTAACCTGTGATTTCATGAAATACTTTAGGAATTCGTGAAATTACTTAGGATTGTTTAATAAAGGATAGGTTAATTTAGACTGTGGTTAGGTTAGGTTGGGACAATCTAGGTTAAGCTTAGGTTAGGCTAGGTTAGTTAGGTTAGGTTAATTTAGATGAACGATTAAAAGCTTTGCATCTTTCTATATTAATCTAACCTAACCTTACCTGACTAACCTTAACCTTGATTATCCCAGCCTAACCTAACAAGTATAAGTTAACATAAGTAACCTAAACTTAACCTCAATTATCTCAGCCTAACCTAACCACGGCCTAATAAACCTAACCTTAACTGGCCCATCCTAATTTTAACTCATTTCACGAATTTCCAAGGGATTTCATGAAATCAATGGTTAAACAAATTCCCTGAAACATGTATATATAACGAGGTGTTTGTCCGGCCAGTATTCCTTTTCTCTAAGCAAGAAAAGTAGTTACCATTTCATTTCCTAGACCAACTGGTGGATCAGCAGTTGCTATCCTAGGGAAAGAAACTAGGTTACAGTAGAAACACCTGCAATGCCACATTTCAGTTTCAAGCCAAATTTTCCTTGATTCTGTCTGTCTTGTAGCTTATAGGCCCAGCTACAACAGCAGATATGTCTCATCACATGCACAACATTCTTATAAAGCTATATCTTTCTTGTCATAATTGATTTAGAATAATGATGTTTAGGTAGTTAGCGTTGAGTTCATTTGGTATATCACAGGAGTATATCTGAGGGGATATAGTTTTGGACAACAAACCTTAATATAACCTACCAGTATCCTAAACTGACCTAACCTATCATAACCTTGGCTATCCAAATCTAACCTACAGTATTCAAAGTGTAGTTGTGGGGAAACCCGTCTATCAATCTATCTATCTATTGCCAGACGCCTCAATCCCGAACGGGGTGGCCACAAACAAATCGCCTCCATGTCACTCTGTCCCCTGCCATTTCACTACCACGCTCCCAACTCACACCCCCCTCTCTCATATACCTCTCCACTCCATCCCTCCATCTCATCCTCGGCCTCCCCCTCCCTCTCGCCCCCTCCACCTCACTCACATACACTCTCCTCGTCAATCTTTCACTCTCCACATGCCCAAACAACCTTAACATGTTTCTCCTAACGCTTCCCACCACGTCCTCAATCACACCACAACGCTCCTTCACTTCATCATTTGTTAGTCTGTCTCTCCATGTGACTCCACATGCTCTTCTCAAATAACTCATTTCCACTGCTCTCACTCTTGACTTCTGTCCCTCCAACAGGGTCCAAGCTTCACCTGTCATGGATGGATTTTCCGCTGTTGCATGTTATTGTTGTGGGCCTTTGCACCTTCAGGTTGGGTGCCATACCCTTAACACAATGAGGATTTGGTCTAATGTTCAAGGGATATTACGGGGGAAAGGTGACTGACCAAATAAAAAAACATGTGCTAGCCAAACTAAGGTTATTCTGCCATAATCTTCATTCCTAACCAAATACTTCACTGTACTCACTTAGCAACCACAGTAACAAGGAACAGTAGATTACAGCCCATAATGTTACAGGAAATCTGTGAAAAGTCATTTTGTGAATTCATTAGTCAATCTGTGAAATGAATTTTTAGACCAGGATGATTTTGGTTACATTTCAGTGAGTCAGGTCAGGTTTGGCTGAATATGGCTAAGTTGGATTAGATATGATTAATTTAGATTGTGCTCTGTCCAACTTACCAAAACCTAGTTATAACTTATCAACAAACCTATACTAGCTAGACCTAACATTACTCAAACATTACCTAACCTAACCTAACCCTTCTTAAATAATACTGTGTATTAAGCTCACCTAACTACAACCTTTATTTATACTAATATATCAGAGATACTCCCAACTTTAGTCAAATAAAATCCATTTCACACACTGACTAGGGTTTTCTTGAAATTACATTTTCCATACATTCCCTGGAATATAAAATTTGCCTGCAAATAGGCAACCTGACTTACTTCAGATCAGTAACTATTAGGGTCAAAACTGAATATATCCAAATACTATTAACTGAAGTACTGCAGTACCTCTGGCTGAAGCTGCTGGGTTAGGCTTACACTAGGCGTGACTGATCCAACAGAAATCACACTGAATTGTTAATATATTCTGAATATAAATACCTACATGCACTGAGCAATCAACTGAACATTACACACACGTTTGTGCAGCATTTTATGGCTAAATGTATTGAAGAAATAGCATTCAACAGTATGTGCCTCTACCGTCGAGTTGACTATACCCAAATACCACACATACTCCCCAGTTACGTCAGTATTAGTAGAATTATGATATCTTGCTGCCCAATAATTACATCTGATGCAAACCATTCCACTCCAAATAAGGTAATGAAGCAGCAATTCATGTAAATACAAGCGAGGAGCGCCACACATATCATCTACTTGTTGTTGTCCAGCACAGGCGCCTTTTGATGGCTAGGGCTCCATTGACCCTGCCGGTCCCGTAAGGCGTTAACGGGGAATGTTTTCCAATATGGCCGCGCACAGCCGAGCTTTTGAGTATGTGCCTTTCACGGAAAGGCGATGTGTAACGGCGCCTTTGGCACAAAAGGCGCCGTTAAGCGTTTTGAGTATCCGGCCCCAGGAGGCTAAAGGAGACTGGTGCGCCCTATGACCATGTGTTTGTGAAGAAAGATGTACATCCTTCTGTACGGAATTAATGGAAGCGTCTGCGGGATGTTGAGGCGGCGGAGAGGACTCAACCAGTGAACGTCGGCTGCACCATCAGGCTGGACACGAAGGAGAGGAAACTGTACCGCGATGATGTGGTCATTGATAGCTGGCGGCCAGCTCCTTTTTATGTAGACCACAGAGGAGAAATGTTACAGTCATGTCGTGGAACATCATTGGGGTTCGTACAAAGTTAGAAAAGCCCAATGTACAGGCAATGTTAATGAATTATGATGTGATAGGGTGGAAGTGAAAACCAATGATCGTATCTCTCTACCAGGCTGTGTTTGTTATAGAGACACTGTGAGGTTAGACGGACATAGAGGAGGCACAGTGATAAAGGTAAAGCGTTGTTTGCAGTCGTCTGTGATGTGTGTAGATTGTAAGATGGAAGACCAGGTTTGACTCAGATTATCCCAATTGAACAATGTGCTCTTAGGGTTTGTGTATGTGCCCCCTACAGATTCACAGTACTTCAATCCTACCAGTTTCAGTTATATACAAGAGAAAATCATATGTGGAAAAGGGGAAAATTGTAACGTTCCACTGATGGGAGACCTGAACACACGTTTTGGTACTGGTGTTCAGAGTATTGTAGTGGATTGACTTGTCGCTGGATCTGGTGATTTCACCTACCCTGAGATTCCTGATCCAATTAACTTGCCTAATGAGAATGCAAATACCATTACTACTATATGTGTACAACAAAATTTAGTGTTGGTAAATCTGACGTATAGGAAACGTAATGAATGGATTTCTGATGTAGGTGTGTGTATTGCCTCTAGCAAAATTTTAAACTGCATTCAAAGTTTCACTGTGAATAATGACCTTGATCTTCCATCGGATCATGCCCCCATAGCGGGTGCTCTGGCCCCCCCTCTGGTGGATAGGGTGTGTCTTGGTGTTCGGGTGTGTTCGCTTGGTAATCATGCAGTTTTGTATGCAAGTTCTAAGAAAAATCTCGGTTAAAACGTCCTATAAAGTTTTGTGATGTTCACATTCAAATTTTTTTGGGGAACTTTCTTGATTCAATATTCCCCAGTTTGATTCTGATATTGACACTAATGTGAGTCAAATGGCAGATGTTTTGTACAGGTGTGCTAGTGCCAGTCGGTGTGTTAGGGTGACTCCGCCAGAGGATGCCACAGTGAGCCGGTGGGACAGACTCTTAACTGGATGACGGCGTATGTGGAAAGCTACAGACTGGCATGGGGAGCATAAAGATGACAGTGATGGCTATGACAGTAATAAGAACCCCACAGATGAGGATTTCAAAGCCTTTTTTGAGGAGGTGTATAACCCACATGGTGCTGAACCTTTAATACCTACTGAGTTTACCACAAATGTAACCACACCAGTTCTTGATGATGACAGAATTTGATGTGGTTCTGCGGGAAATACAAAGATTAAAGCAAGATACAGCGTGTGGGCTCGATGGGATAAGCCCAGTAGTTATAAAGTTTTTACCAGACCAGTGGATACACGTTATATTAGCGTTGTTTAATGCAGTCTATTCCCCTGGTCCTTATCCCACATCCTGGCAGTTGGCCCGTATGGTAATGATGTATAAGAATGGTAACACGTCATTACCCAGAATTATCATGGTATAAATATTATAAGTTGTTTGGAAAGGCTGTATGACATGGTGCCATCAACTCGGTTAAGTACAAGTATGTGGTTTGTTCCGTACCTGGGGCAGGAAGGATATTTATAATACGTGTGTAACAGTTACTGCCTTGTGTTTGTGTCCAGTCCATTCCTCAGAAGTGCCGACCCGGTCGAGAATAGGGACCCGCTGTTGCCTGCGTATTTGAGGGACGAGAAACCGGCTCACAAATATGTAGCATAACTCTCTCTCTCTCTCTCTCTCTCTCTCTCTCTCTCCAAAATCAGCTCATCGTGAATAACAAGGTGTAATCTACCATCACCACTACACCTCCCTCCACCACACTAGGCACAAGGTACTCTGTAACCATAAATAGCCTTTGTTGTTTTATTAACTGAAAAGATCGACTGACTCCCTGCCTCCACCATTCTCTCTCTCTCTCTCTCTCTCTCTCTCTCCTATTCCTTTCTTCCTCACCCTTGCTACTTCCTCATTCCTTCCTTCCTTCTCTCTCCCTCTCTCCTTTAATTCTTCCTTCTTTGTTCGTTGCTTTTTCTTCCCCTCTCATTCTTCTTGGCTACTTTCTTCCTTACCTCATTCTTTTCTTTTTTCCTTCAGTCATTCCTTCCTTCCTTCCTGTCTTCATTCTTCCCTCTCATTCTTCCCTCCAACCCTTGTTCATTTGATCCTTCTTTCCTCCTTCCTTTTTCCTCGCTTCCTCCATTCTTCTTTAATTTTTCTCCGCCTTATTTCCTACATATATTACTCCCTCTCCTTCCTTCAGTCACCTCCTTCCTCTGTATTTTACCCTTTATATCCTTCCTTCCTTCCTCCATTGTTTACATCCTCCTTCCTTTCCTTCCCCCTCCTACCTCGCTTTATCCCTCTCTCCCTACCCGTCTAAATATTCAGCCCTGTGCTCTCTCTCCCCCCCCCCTCTCTCTCTCTCTCTGGCGTCCTGAGAAGAATTTTGACTGCAAACATACGAGAGAGAGAGAGTGTTGTCTTCAGTTTGGCTTCTGCATATATTTTCTGAAAGTTTTCCTTTTTTTCATGTCTTTTGTCACATAATCTTGTTTATTACTTCACAGTTTTAAACACTAACTTTTCATATTCTCTCTCTCTCTCTCTCTCTCTCTCTCTCTCTCTCTCTCCTAGAGCTGGATGGATTACATCAGAGAGAGAGAGAAAAAGAGAGCAGTTGGTACGACTCTTTAACTGGCGGCTAAGGTGGGGCATCAACCTGTGTACAGTGGTGCTATGTTTCCTAAACCCGCGATGTGAAACGGCTGTTATGTATGTGAAAGGCATCGCAAATAAGATAAACGGATATGAGCACAGTTTTAACGTATGTATTATAATATATGTAAGAAAAATAAACTTATGCATAAAATATTTATACGGCAATACAGAAACGTGGCAACATATTTTACAGTGTTGCTGAAAAATGTAGTCACTTTCATTGGCTTTTATCGTAGTTCTGGGGTGGGTAATAAGATGACATTTATGATTATAAGATAATGTGCAGAAATATGAGTGAAAGTATGTCAATTTCTTAGTAAAAAAAATAAATAAATAATACATTAAACCCTCTTGAGCAGCACATTCACACAGACCCAGTCTCACCCGGGCAGAGCTTCCTCCTGTCACTTTCCTTTGTGTTCTCGACACAAAATGTTGTGGAAATAAAGTCAAATTTACAATATGTACAATATAATGTAAAAGAAAATAACCATAATGTATCCAAAAATACATGGATAAAAGAGAGAGGGAGAGAGAGAGGGGGGGGAGGAGGGGGGAAGGATAATTAAATTCTGGCCTTGACCTCAGCACTAATCCATACAATGTTGCCATCGTAATGTTCCTACTCAAATAATAAATGTTAATGTTGTCCTGTTAAAATGAGCTGGCAGGTATGCATTTCAAGTTATGTTCTCTTCTTATGTTCTTAACAGAGAATTTGAAGAACTGTAAAGGCAGGTCACATACATACACAGTCACGAAATAATACACTTAACTGGCACCTTTTGTCAGTGAGTCATTCTTTCTTTTCCTCCCCCACACCCTCTCTCTCTCTCTCTCTCTCTGTTCCAATCCTTTCTCTCTCTCTCTCTCTCCACATAATACAGTAAATATAGTGAGAAATGATTGCATGGTAGTTAAATTTGCCTGTACCACTTTATCATGAAACTAACTGCTTTTCCAAACTCCATAATGGATGATGAAGTGATTGGTAGTACAGTACAGGAGGGAAAAAGAGATTTTTAGCAGAACCAACTGCCACAGATGGTCTAATGACTGTAATTATTATTTCAGCTGTTAGTGTGACGACTGCTCCTTACATCAGGAGTGGGCAGCTCCCAAGAAGAGGCTTCCGGACGGTGATGCTACAGAATGAATACGAGAAAGAAGTGACTGGGAAAACGAAAGACGAAATAATAAAGGAAAGGGGTAAGCTTGTTGGTGAAAAAAGTGAGATAATAAAGGAAAGGGCTAAGCCTGTTGGTGAAAAAAGTGAATGGATAAGAGAAAGAAAATATGGACTGATAAAGCAGAGGGATCAACGTGTTCAGGAGAAATGTGAAGGGGAAAAAGAGAGCTGGATTCAGTGACATGCTTTTTAAAAAGTACAATATGGGAGTGTCTAACGCTACTGAAGACGTCACTGAAACTTTACAAACACGGTTTACTGCAACTCACATAGATTCCATTTTACACAATAAATATGTGAAAATCTGGAAAGAACATGAAATTATTAAAGCACTGACCCTCCGGAGTATGAGCCCTAAATCTTATCATTATTTAAGAGAAACAATGAAGCTTCCCTTGCCATCAGTCTCCACACTGAGTAGGTGGCTATCAAAACTCAGGGTTGAGCCGGAGTGCTGCTGTCTGTCACACAATTGCGGCAAGACATGGCTGAATCTATGACCAAATTCGAACGTATTTGTGTTTTAAGTTTTGATGAAACAAGTGTTGCTCGGAAGTAGGCATAAGACAAAGCCACTGACATTCTTTACGCTCCTAGGCATCGTGTTGGGTGTGCTATGATAAGAGATTTGACAGGTCCATGGAAACAGCTTTTGTATTATGGTTTTGACAAAGCCATGACAAAAGAAGTATTGTTCGATATCATTGTTACAACAGAGGCAGCTGGATTTCTGATAGTCTGTCTATCTATATATATACCTAGGCTGCTTCCCCCAAGACAAGGGAGGTAGCCGAGACAGGTCAACACACGTCCAATTTACTCATCCACTCATACACATTCATTCGCATCTTAGCCCCAAAGGGGAGAAGGGACAGATCCTCACCGCACCACACCGCAC
>JAGKTI010041010.1:0-10315 GCA_018397915.1 Birgus latro
TACTGGGGGAGAATTCTTGAAAAAACCCCTACCCCCCAGGGGGGATATATGAGAAATAATTCCGGTCAGCTCCTTGACAGTGAAGTAAGGCAGTCCGGACCGCTTTTAGCTTTTTTGGAGTTTTCCTGATATATAAGAAATAATTCCGGTCAGCTCCTTGACTCCGAAAAAAGCGAATTCTGATCTACTGAAGTCCGTTGTAGTGAGGTCATACTGTACCGTCATGCAGTAACTTTTTCACTTCCATGCTCACTTCCCTGTTTCCTATAATATAATACTAATAATAATACCTGTAATGACAATAATAATAATCATAATAATAATAATCGTTTCCATTTTTCAAGGCTCCAACATGCTTGCATGTGTCGGTCTAGGTCACCTAATGGTGGCTCTCCATGCTGCTCAATCTCTGGCAGCTTCCCTATTTAGTCCTTTAATCTTGTGGCAACACTCAATGACCTCGTCCCAGGTCTTTTTCAGTCTACCTCTCACTGCTACCCCCCAACATTAACACTTCTCACTTTCTGCACCCAATTATCATCCCCCAACCTCTCCACATGCCCAGACCATCTCAATCTACCTCTCCTCATCACAACATCAATACACTCCAGTCCCATCCTACCTCTCAACTCTTCCATCATAAACCTAGCCCACCCAGGCCTTGCACTCAAGGATGCACTGCACATACGCCTAATCATTGTCACTTCTGTACATCTGGGCCTGCGAATATCCTCTTCCTCTACTGCCCAGGTCTCACTACCATACAACACTACATTCTTAACACCTGTCGCATACACAGATCTCTTAGCACTGAGGAAGAGAGAGTAGACTGTAGCACCAGTCGAACAGGGCAGTACTTCCAAGGTGGATGGAAAGCTGATGACTGGGAGAGCTGGAGCTCCCGCTTCATCGGCCCTCGGAACTAGTTCCTGACCATTGGCCTTTGCTGAACTTTTTCAGTGTTTCAGTAACACACAGAGTAGGCCAGCACGCTCTCCAATACAAGTTCCTCTATCAACACCAAACTACATGCACATTACACAATATAGGGAGGCATAAATGCCCCCACCATCCGCCCCTCTCCTAGTGACGAAACAACAAGCTGCCTGGAACCACTGTCTGACTCACTTCCTCATTTCTGTAACATTCATGGCCTTTCCTATAACTTTCGCTCCGTTGAGCACCGCATCTCCTACTCTAAACCTTCCCTTCTCTTCTTAACTGAGACACAGCTGTCTGAGGCAACTGATAGCAAACCCTCTTCTGTATCCTCCTACTTTCTCTATATTCATTTTAAAGCCAAAAGTGGCTGTTGTGTATATGTACACAATGACTTATCTTGATCTCGTATTCCTGCACTTGATTCTTCTGAATTCTCTACTCTCTGGCTTCAGCTTTCCTGTCATTCTCTGACTAAATATACCTGTGGTGTTTACTTATCCCATAATTCTACTGGCAGAAAAATTATTCGACTACCTTACTTCTACGGTGGAACCCATCCTATCCATTTCTCCTTTCCCTGAAATCTCCATTCTAGGAGATTTCAATGTTCACCACTGCCTTTGGCTTTCCTCTCCTTTCAGTGATTCACCTGGTGAACAGCCTACATCATTTCTATCCTTAGTGACCTAGTGCAGCTTCTACAGGATCCTATCCTCATCTGTGACTGCCTTGGAAAGAGCTCCAATATACTTGACCTCTTCCTCACAACTAATTTTTTTGCTTACACTATTAATCTTTCTTCTCCACTGGGCTCCTCTAATCACAACCTTATCACCTTAACCTGTCCTATCAAACCAATACAGCCTGAGGACCCTCGAAAGAAACATCGGTTGTGACACTTTGGACCTGCTCATTGGGAGGCCCTCAGGAAGTATTTATTTGATTTTCCCTGGAATTATTATTGCTTCCATGGCCAGAAGTCATCTGAGTGTGCCCATGTGCAATACAGAGGTTATTCTCTTGGGCATAGAAGCATACATTCCTTTCTCACATCCTTTGACTAATGCATAGAAGCCTTCATTTAATCACACTTGTTCTAATGCTGTCCACGAGTAGGCCTATAAAAGGTGCCAGAGCCAAACCACCCCTAAATCACATCTTTTTTATGTTTCTGCCCGGAATTGTGCTAAGTCTGTTCTTTGCTCTGCTAAAAATAATTTCTTCCGGACCAAATGCAGTCAACTCTCCAACTCGAATTCTTCTCGCTCCTTCTGGCACCTTGCCAAAAACCTTTCTAAGAACTCTGCCCGGAATTGTGCTAAATCTGTTCTTTGCTCTGCTAAAAATAATTTCTTCCGGACCAAATGCTCTCAACTCTCCAACTCGAATTCTTCTCACTCCTTCTGGCACCTTGCCAAAAACCTTTCTAAGAACTTTACCTCATCATCCTTCCCTCCTCTTTTCTACTGTAATGGCTCTGTAGCTATTTATTCTACTGATAAAGCAAACCTCTTTGCTCAGACTTTCTCCTCCAACTCCAACTTAGAGGATAAAGTCTGACAAGACCTGGCCAATGGCGGTGGCGGTGGACTCATCACCCTGGTACACAAATCCATCAACTTTTCAGATACCAGTGCATACACAAAGTCACTTCTCCCCCCACATGACACTACAACAGAAATACAGTCAATTAAAATACACACTGGTAACAAGTCACATATAACAATTACCAACATATACATTCCCCCCCAGTCATCCCCCACAGTCTCACACAATTACCCTCCACAAATACACCACATCACTAACATACCCAGCATCATCCTGGGTGGTGATTTCAACACCAAGGCGTCGGCCTAGCATGTCAACAACCCTTACACAGACAGAGAGCTGGTACTACACACCCAAAAAGATCATCTTTTCATACTTAACCCGTCCAGGGGTGGATCAGCCAGAAAGATTGCTGGAAGGATTGCTACTATAAGTTGTTTTGGCAGGGGGGAACTGACGGATATACGGGTGTGGGTGTGTTGGTTGCAGAGAAATGGGTGGAATATGTTATGAATGTTATGAGAGTAAGTGATAGGATATTAGTAGTGAAAATTTTGATTGGTAAGAAAATGATTTCAGTTATATTGGCATATGCTCCACACGTAGGATTGGATGACCTAGAGAAGGATAGATTTTGGGATGATTTAATACGTGTAGCAAGTGGTATGGGCAATGATGAGGTAGTGGTTCTGGGAGGGGATTTAAATGGTCATGTGGGTGAAGCAGCTGAAGGTCATGAAGGAGTCCATGGAGGATGTGCATATGGTGTGAGGAGTGCGGAAGGGGAAAGAATACTCGAGTTTGGGGAGGCTATGGACATGATTGTGTGCAACACACATTTTAGAAAAAGAATGAGTCGGTTGATTACGTACGAGTCCGGGGGAAATAGTAGTCAGATAGATTATTTTCTGGTCAGGAGGGTTGATAGGAGGTTAGTGAGGGATGTTAAAGTTATTGGAAGCGAAGAGTGTGTGCAGCAGCACAAACTGTTGATTTGTGACATGGTGCTTAAGGAACGAGTGATGAGAAGGAGGACACATGTACCTAGGAGGAAAATAAGGAAGCTGGGAAATCAATCAGTAAGGGATGCCTTTTACAGTGAGATAAGGAGAGTGGTGGCTGAACAGGGAGCCGTAGATAGAGGCGTTAATGAACAGTATAGAGCCCTTAAGAACAACCTCTCGAGAGTTACCGATGCAATATGTGGCTGGACAAGAGGCCCAAGACATAAAGTAACTTGGTGGTGGGATGAGGGTGTAGAAGCCGCAGTTAAGGAGAAAAGAAGGCTTTCCCGGGAATGGAAGAAGGGTGGTAACAGGGAGGAGTACTTGGCTGCCAAGCGCAGGGCTAGAAGAGAGGTATACAGGGCAAACTCTGAGTCACAGAGACTTTTACTTGATAATCTAAATCATGGAGAAAGGAAAAATATGATTTTTAGGGTGGCAAATCAGGTGAAGAGGGATAATCAGGGCATTGTAGGTGAGCAGTGTGTGAAGAATGATGATGGAAGGGTAGTGGTGAACAGTGAGGATATTAAAGATGCATGGAGAGAGCATTATAGCCAGTTGTTGAATGAGGAGTATGATTGGGATAGATCCAGTGTTTGGCCCTTGGCCTTTGATTGACGCTGCTACTGTGAGTGAGGCAATAGGCAGGATGCGGGTGGGGAAGGCGGCAGGTGTGTCTGGGTTGAGACTGCCGAAATGTTGAAGGCCTCAGGAGATACTGGGGTGAGGTTAGTCACTGACCTGACAAACATGAATATATATGAGTGTGTTGTCCCAGATGATTGGCTGAAGAGTGTAATTGTAAATGTGTACAAAGGGAAGGATGATGTCCTGGTAAGGGGAAATTACAGAGGTATAAAGCTCTTAGATCAGATAAAAGTAATGGAGAGAGTTCTAGAAGGTATGATTAGAGAAAGAGTGAATATCGATGAGATACAGTTTGGGTTTATGCCAAGCAGGGGGACCACTGATGCCATATTCATTGTTTGACAGCTTCAGGAAAAATATATTAGAAAGAAAAGGGAATTGTATTTTGTTTTTGTTGATCTGGAAAAAGCCTTTGACAGAGTCCCTAGAGAGGTGGCGACGTGGGCAATGAGAAAGCTAGGGTTGGAAGAGTGGCTGGTTAGGGTGGTTATGGCCATGTACGTGGGTGCTTGCACCCAGGAAAGAGTGAATGGAATTTTGAGTGATGAGTTTTCCGTGAATATTGGTGTGCATCAGAAGTCAGTTTTGAGTCCCCTGTTGCTTATCATGGTGCTTGGAGCCCTCTCACATGACTTCAGAGATGGATTCCCATGGGAGATGTTGTATGCTGATGATTTGGTGTTGATTGCAGGGAATGAAAAGGAGGTGGAGGAAAGATTTAAGAAGTGGAGAGATGGTATGGGGCACAAGGGCTTAAGGGTAATGCAGATAAAACAAAAGTGATGATATCTAGGGTTGGTGGCAGTACAATCAGAGGAGAGGGAGAGTGGCCATGTGCAGTTTGCCACAAGGGTGTGGGTAGGAATTCCATCTTGTGTAGTATTTGTGATAAATTGGTGCACAAGAAATGTAGTGGTATTAGAGGTAGACTGCGAGATAATGCTGATTTCATGTGTGCAGCGTGTCGGGGAGAGCAGGTGGAGATTGTTAGGCGTGAGAGGGTTGAACTTGCTGGTGAGTCCCTTGAGTGTGTGGAGGAGTTCTGTTATTTGGGAGACATGTTATGTGCCGGGGGTGGGGCTGTAGTTAGCTTGGTTGCTAGAGTGAGAAGTGGTTGGAAGAAGCTCAGGGAGCTGTTGCCTCTCCTGACATTGAGGGGACTCTCCTTACGTGCTAAGGGGTCTCTGTATCCAGCATGTGTTAGGAGTGTGATGCTGTATGGTAGTGAGACCTGGGCAGTAAAGGAAGAGGATATTCGCAGGTTTAAACGTACAGAAATGACAATGATTAGGTGGATGTGCAGTACGTCCCTGCGTGCAAGGCCTGGGGGGGCTGGGTTTACAATGGGAGTGTTGACAGGTAGGATGGGACTGGAGTGTATTGGTGTTGTGATGAGGAGAGGTAGGCTGAGGTGGTTTGGACATGTGGAGAGGATGAGGGATGATAACTGGGTACAGAGGGTGAGAAGTGTTAATATTGGGGGAGGGGTTGTGAGGGGTAGACCGAGAAAGACATGGGACGAGGTCATTAGGTGTGACTTAAGGGTTAAGGGACTGAAGAGGGAGGCTGCCAAAGATCGAGCAGCATGGAGACCCGCCATTAGGTGACCAAGGCCGACGCATCCAAGCATGTTGGAGCCTTCAAAAACAAAACGAAACAAAACAAAAATACTCAGAACCCGACCGATTTTCAATTTTTTTCTGGCTCAAACCTCTGCTTTTGGTGAGAAACACCGAAAATTCACAGAGAAATCGCCCTCCTGAGCTTAAAAATGTTTGTACAGGTGTCATTCAGCCTTACGTTTTCCTTCTTTCTCAGCGTAGCTGGCTAAAGAAAACAAACTATAGAAGGGTTAACTAATTCAAGTCACTTTAAATTACGTATTTGTTTATTTATTTAGTACTAATTTATGTGTAGTACAAGTATACATTGGTTTTCACACAATCATATAGGCAATAACAGAATTGTTCACTCACCCAAAACCCCAGCATATGGCACCTTCCTTTACGACATTACCACCTCATCACTTCTGTTTGTTTCTCCCTCTAACTTCTTTGTTTCTTTGTCCTCCACCTCAGGAATCACTTTCTCCGTGAATTTCATCATTGCAGAGACCAAGGGGCAACACATCTTTACTGGCCACGTTACTGCTAACAGGTGAATTGCCCAGTGTATGGGGGAGGGGGGGTCAGGTGGGGCCAGGTAGTATCCCCGCTTGACAGCAGGTAGAGGAAGGTCTCCCACATATGCCTACCAAAAATCACCTGCGAATGTTGAAAAATGTGCGCACAATGGGCCTTGCAACTGAGTGACATGCGATGCATGTCAGTGAGTCTGTCCACGGAATAAAGTAGTGACGTGCATTGTACGTTGGTGGGACTCAAAGGGTTAATAATCCCCATCAACATACCCATATCCCACACCAAGCCCTCTTCCTCCCATCATCCCCAGACCTCCCCTTTTGCTCTCCAAACCTCACCCCTATAACATTCTAGAGAGTGGTCAGAACCCTTGGCACTAACCATCTCCCGATCATCATCACTACAAAAACCAGAATCACCCCAGCTGGCCACAGATACACATACACTAATTATAAGAGAGCCAACTGGGAGGCCTTCACAGCTGAAACAGAACAACACTTTGAAATATTACACAGTACATCCATCACAAACATCAACATCATTGTGCACACATTCAATACAATTATACAAAATGCAGACAAAAGACACATTCCTAGAGGCAAAAGAAAAAGACACAATCCCAACTTCACACCAGAAATTCAAGGCCTCAACAGTCAACAGGACACACTTCAACACTCCCCAACGCCCCATAAATATGACACCGGACAACAAATACAAGAACTAACACTCAAATAAACAATAAAATATCAGAATAGCAAACACTAAATTGGAATAATTATCTCCAAACACTTGATCACAAAAAAAAACACCTGCAAACTCAACAAAACATTAAACAGCATCACACTCTCGAACAGCAACACTACACAATCACATGCTGCCATCACAACAACAGACACCATCCCTTCAAACACACTAGCAAATACTCTCATCAATCACTCTTCACATGTCGGCCATCTAAACCCCCATCGCGACCACTGACGTATCATCCGACGTAAGAGACAGTTCACCACAGACCCAGACTTTGCACCTATCACTTATAACAAGACGAAGCACATCATTAGCAACCTTAAGCACTCATCTGCCTGTGGACCAGACAACATAAGCAACATACATCTTAACCCACCCAGTCCCGACCGAGTTTTTACCCAGCCTACTCCCAGATCCCAACTGATTTTCAACTTTTTTTTGTTTGTTTTTTGTTCAAACCTCCACTTTTGGTGAGAAACATCGAAAATTTATAGAGAGATCACCCTCCTGAGCTTAAAAATGTTGATACAAGTGTCATTAAGCCTTATGTTTTCCTTCTTTTTCAGGGTACCTGGCTAAAGAAAACAAACTATATAAGGGTTAACTAATTCAAGGCACTTTAAATTACGTATTTATTTATTTACAGTATTTGGTACGAATTTATGGGTAGTACAAGTCTATATTGGTTTTCACACAATAATATAGGTGATAAAAGCATTGTTCACTCACCCAAAACCCCAGTATACAGAACCTTCCTTTACGACATTACCACCTCATCACTTCTGTTTGTTTCTACCTCTAGCATCTTTGTTTCTTTGTCCTCCACCTAAGAAATCACTTTCACCATGAATTTCGCCACTGAAGAGACCGTGGGCAACATACCTTTACTGGCCAAGTTACTGTTAACAGGTGAATTGCCCAGTGTAGGGGGGAGTGGGGGGAGGGGGGGTTAGGCGGAGCCAGGCAGTATCCCTGCTTGGCAGCAGGTAGAGGAAGGTCTCCCACATATGCCTAACAAAATTCACCCGCGAATGTTGAAAAATGTGCACACAATGGCCCTTGTAATTGAGTGACGTACGATGCATGTCGGTGGGTGTGTCTGTGGAAAAAACTAGCGACGTGCATTGTACGTCGGTGGGACTCGGCAGGTTAAATACTTGGACCACAAGGCATACAAGCACTTACCAACATATCAAGCTACAGCTACTCACACAACACAGTACCCAACAACTGGAAGCATGGCATTATCATCACTATCCCTAAACCCAACAAAGACCCAACGTTACCTTCCTCACACCGCTCCATCACATTCCTCTGCACCCCCTCCAAAGTCACTGAATGACTGGTACTACAACTAGTTACACCTCACACCCCCCTAGCCCCATCATAACATGGTTTTAGGCCACTACACTCCACAAACATTCATCTTACAGACCTTACACAGAGAGTTTTTGATGGCATGAATTCAGCTAGGCCACCACACAGAACACTCCTTGTCACACTAGACATTAGTAAAGCTTTTGATGCTATCCCCCACCACAACCTCACAAACAAAATATTGAACACAAACATGCACAATAACACAAAATGATGGCTGGCAAACTACTTAGCAGGCAGATGTGCACATGTAACATTTGCCGGTCAGTCTTCAAACATCAGAAACTTCACAAATGGCGTCCCCCAGGGATCTGTCTTCTCCCCTACACTCTTTAATCTATACATGCATGTCATACCCACACTCCACACACCACAGATACACATAGCTTCCTATGCAGATGACATAACACTTACATGTACACACCAAAGTGCAAACACAGCCCCACACATTCTCCAACTTTACCTCAACACACTGCATGAATGGTTCACCACAAATGGGCTCAAAATAGCCCCAGCCAAATCTACAGTGACCCTTCTCACAAAATGGACAGCAAAACAAAGTCACATTCTACACCTCACCATAAACAACACTCCCCTACCACACACACACACACACACACACACACAAAATCCTTGGTGTAACATACATCGATGTCATTTAAACAACACATCAGAAACATCAAAAATAAATTAACACCAGGACTCAATGCACTGAGTTCACTTGCCCATACAACATTTGGACACAACTGAGAAACCACCACCACAGTATACAAACAATTATTATGTTAGGTGATGAATTATGCAAGCCCTGCTTGGGCTCCTAACCTCACTAAAACACACTATAACACTTCAGACCATACAGAACAAGGCCCTAAAAATGATCACAGGCTGCACAGCTACTATACCCACAGACCACCTACATCAAAAAAACAAAGTCCTCAAAGTCAAGGATCATCTAGACACGAGAGGCACCCAAATTCTCGCTGCAGCCTCCACAAACCCACAGCATCCACTACACTACATGACAGCACATCCACACACACCAAGGAACACCAAAACAACACCCAGCACACAATGTCATACACAAATACTGTCATCTCTGCTCCCTCGCCCTCCTCAGACCAGCTTCCAGAAGCATATTCATTGTCAAACCACTCACTACTCCAATCAGTCACTTAAAGACAACACACAGCTGCATGCACGGCCTCCAGATATCCATCCTTCTGAATCCTACCTCCCTCATGAGAATAGGGTCTACCTGGCCGGGCTGAGATGTGGGCATCATCCAGCCCTCTTAAATTACCAGAAGAGGCTGGACAACACCGTCACTGATGCCTGTCTAGGATGTAACACAGCACCCTATACTATTAAGCACATAATGGAAGACTGCCTTGCACACAATCACCTATGCCAACAACACAACATACACTCCTTGAAAGCTCTGTGGGAAAGCCCGGTCTCGGCCGTGGCCTTCCTTAGGGACTCGGGGCTCTTCGGCCAGACTGCTTAGGGAACAACTACTACTACTCCACCTTAGATGATTCAGGTGCTGTTCCTCCATCACTTCCCCCCTCTGACTTCCTCATGGATCCATCCATCCATTATCCAATCCCACGTTGCCCCGTGAGGAGCGTAGGAGCCCGGGGCTAGGCAAGTTGGTCCTGACAATTGAGATGAGAGTGACCAGCCTCACTCATCCCTGAGTGGCATTACGTGAGCAATAAACCCCAACCATCCCTTGGATATAAACCTTCACCGGCTCAATCTGATTGGAGCGCCTTAATTACCCACTAAACCACCAGGCACCATAATTTAGTTATATGATTATCCCCAGCATAGTAAATGGTTTCCTGGTGTACAGGAAACCATTTGGCTTGTCACTCAGTGTAGAGTCACCCACAAGCA
>JAGKTI010041011.1:0-10315 GCA_018397915.1 Birgus latro
CGACAAAACTACACAGTATATACAAACATAAACCTTAATCCTAATGAAACATCTAACTATACAACATCCTCGGCTACGGGAGAGCATGATCCCTCGGAAACGCCCCAACTGTACTGTCCTGGCCCATGGTACTGCCACGGACAATTCACGTGTACCACCTTTGGGCGAGACTTCCTGTCTCCCCGAATCCGATACGTTACATCTGACATGCGGTTCAGCACAGTGTAAGGCCCGTTCCATGGGCTCTGCAGCTTCGGTGACTGTCCCTTCTTTCGCTTAGGATTGTATAACCAAACTTGATCGCCATCCTTGAAGCTCACCTTGCTTGCCTTGGTATCATACTTACACTTCATCACCTCTCCTGAAAACTTGAGGGCTCCTCGCACTTGATGATGTACCTCAGCCAGCCTTTCTTGAAGGTGCTTCGCATAGCCGGTGGTGTCTGTAGACAGCTCTTCACCAGCTGGTCTTCCCATTAACAAGTCAATGGGTAAACGTAGCTCGTGGTCTAACATCAGTTTTGCAGGGGTGTAACCGGTAGACTCATGGGAAGCAGAACGGTATGCCATCAACAACGCAGGTAATTTCTGGTCTCATTCTGTTTGTCCATCTACGCAGTACTTGGCCAGTTCTTGCCCTAGGGTCCAGTTGAATTTCTCCACAATCCCATCTGCCTGTGGCCTTCGTGGGGTCGTCCTGGTCTTCCTGATCCCCCAATAACTGGCAGCACTCATGGAACACAGCAGACTCAAAGTTTCTACCCTGGACTGAATGTAGCTCTTGTGGCATCCCAAAACGACAGAAGAACTGGTCAACCAACAACTGAGCAACAGTCGCAGCCTCTTGATTGGGGATGGCATAGGCTTCTGGCCACTTTGTGAAGTAGTCCATCGCGACACATATGTATCGGTTTCCTCTTTCCGTGAGTGGCAAAGGTCCAGCAATGTCCACTGCAACTCTTTCCATCGGTGCACCCACTTGGTACAGATGAAGAGGGCCGCACCCACGTTTCTTGGGTCCCTTTTTGGCACAGCACACATCACAGGCCCGACACCACTCTTCAACATCCTGACGCATGCCAATCCAGTAGAACCTCTGTCGCAGACGGCTTAGAGTTTTCTTCACTCCCAGGTGCCCACTGGTGATCTGGTTATGGGACTCATCCTAGATCTCTGACCTCATCTTCTTCGGAACCACCAGCTGCCAATACTTGCTGAGGCCATCGGGTGTCTCCCACTGACGCTCCAGTAGTCCATTATTCAAACAAAGAAGGTCCCACTGACTCCTGTAACTCTTGGTTGCGGGGCTCAACCTGGAAACTTCTTCCCAAGATGGTCGCACTGTACTCCGCTGCAGCCACTCTAGCACTGGCTGTAAATCTGCATCCTCCAATTGCATCATCTTCAGGTCTGCTTCATCTGACATTGGCCCTGTCACTGCAGTACGGCTGCATTTCTTACTGTGATCTTCCTTTTTACTACACTGCCGGCATTCCAGATCACAAGGCTGCGACTCAAACTGTCAGTATTGCCATGTACCCACCCAGGACGGTGCTGCACCTCATAATTGTGCTGGTCTAGCTTCCCGAGCCAGCGTACCGGTTGTCCTTCTGATTCTTTAGCGTTTTCAGCCACTTGAGTGTCGCATGGTCCATCCTGATGATGAAGTTTGACCCATACAGGTAGGGATGGAAGAAATCAAGGCTCTTCATCACTGCCAAGAGCTCCTTATGAGTCACACAGTAGTTCCACTCCGGTGGGCTGAGCTTCTTGCTGTAATATGCTACCACATATTCTTTTTCATTCTTCTTCTGTGACAGGACTCCACCAATACCATGGTCACTAGCGTCACAGTCCAGGATAAATGGCTGACTCCGATCAGGGCACGGCAATAGGCCTACTGGAGAACTTGTCAATGCATGTTTGAGTTCGTTGAAGGCTTTCTGAGTCTCTGCTGTCCATACAAACTTCTGTCTCTTCCCCAACAGCTTGTGCAGAGGTGCAGCTATCGTAGAAAAGTCCTTGACAAAAAGCCGCTAGTAGGTACACAAGCCCAGGAAACTCCGTAGCTCCTTCACACAAGTTGGAACCGGCCAGTTTTCCACAGCTGCCACCTTCTCCGGGTCAGTACGGACGCTCTCACCTACAATGTGTCCCAGGTACTTTACTTCCTTCCGAGGTCCGCTGCGCGGATCCTGTCCAACACCTCCGACAGCCTCTCTAATTCCTGGTCGAAAGTCTGTGTAAACACAATTACACCGTCCAGATAGATGAGGGCCGTCTGCCAGTGCAGGTCTTCCAGTATGCGATCCATCAGACACTCAAAAGTAGCTGGGGCATTGCATAGGCCAAAAGACATCACCTTAAACTGCCATAAACCCCGCCCATATGAAAAGGCTGTCTTCTCTTTGTCCTTCTCTGCAACCTTGACCTGATGATATCCTGCCTTCATGTCTAGGGTGGAGAACCACTTAGCACCTGACAGAGCATCCAGGTTGTCATCAATTCTTGCCAAGGGGTATGCATCCTTCACTGTCACATCATTCAGGGCTCGATAATCTACACAGCACCTTACTGAGCCATCTTTCTTCTTTACCAGAACGATGCCCAAGGACTGTTGGACTTTTCTATTACCCCTTGACTCTGGTGATTCACCATCACCTTCTCCATTTCTTGCCGTTGGGCTGGCGCCATCCTCCGCACTGGCTGTTTAATCAGGCGGTGATCCTCAGTGTCTATACTATGCTCCACCAGATCAGTGCACCCCAAGTCTAGATCTCCAGTGGAGAAGACATCAGCGAACTTCGTCAGCAACTGCCTCAACTTTAGCACTTGGGTGCCATCCAGGCATTGGCTACTCCTTGAAAATAGGTCCCGTAGGTGGTCTGGCACATACCCGTCTTCCTTGACTATGCTCCATTTACAGGCCTTCCTCTGATGCCACTCAGGGTCCACTGCCTGGCACAGTCCCACAATTTCTCCCTCGTTGATCTGTGGCTCACGGGAGAAATAAGCCACCGCAACTGGCACTTCATCTGCACCTGTTTCCACCAGTGTTCTCCCCACCATCACTCCGGCCTTCGTCTTGCACCGTACATTCGGCTCCACTACCCCTATACAGCTGTCAACAGACCCACTCACCTTACACTGGAGCAACAATTCTGATTTTGGGGGTATCAATGTAGTGCTGAGCGCCCTCACCTCGCCACCAGAACCGGTACGTTTCACTGCCGTGATGGGAACCGACTTTCCTTGAACCTTCAGCTTCATGGAGTTGAAGTCCAGCTCACACCCCATGGACATCAGATAGTCAAGACCCAGAAGACAAGGATCCTCCATGTCAGCCACGTAAACTGGAAGAGTAGCCTCTTTCCCTGCCACCTCAATCTGGACATCCAGGGGTCCCTTCAGTTCCGCACAGTGCCCAGTTACACCACACAGTTGTTCCGATGACTCAGGCAGATACCAATGATGTAACACATCAGGCCTCACAAAAGGCTGCTCTGAGGCCAAATCAATCACCAGGGAACACTTCTTTCCATCTATCCTTCCATCTATTCGCACACTGTCAATTGTTGTTCTCTTGCATTTTCTCGGCGGTGGGGCTACTTGGCTGGTGGCTGCCCCTTCACACCAGCCTCCACTAGTTTTCCGCTTCTTTCTGGTCTTTTGCAACCTTCTTTTCATCATCCTTTTTCTTCTTCAGACACTCAGAACTGAAGTGTCCCACCTCACTACATGTCCAACATGCTCTTGGTACAACTGAAGATTTCCTTGCACTACTCTGTTCTTGCTCCTCCTTCCATTTGTGACAATCCTCCTTCTTGTGCCCCGGCTTTCTGCAGAACCAGCAACCTCCACTGGTCTTCTCCTGTTCCCTCTTCCACTTTTAGCAGTCCTCTTTTCTATGTCCTGTCTTCCCACAGCACCAGCAACTTCTCTCAAATTTTTCTGTTTCACATACCTGCCCCTTTCTTGCCTTGAATCCTGCACTACGACCTGTCTGAAAAGTGGACGTACTTGACCTGACATAGGACTCAAACTCTAGAGCCCTGGCAAGTGCGTCTTGCATGCTTCTTGGTTGTCCCTGCATCACCTGCACTTTCAGCTCTGCCCTGTCAAGAGCATCGATGAACTGGTCCCTCAGTAGAATACCCAACAGGTTAGGTGCTGCTCCAGGGTTCGCCTTATATGCCATACTCTCCAGACCATGAGCAAGCTGCTGTAGGGGTTATCCCCGAGCCCGTACACGGCTCCGGGATCTTGCTCTGTAAACCTCAGTCTGGTACATGGTCCCATATCTGCACTCCAGCACTTCTACTAGGGACTGATAACTGTTCCTTTCCATCACTGACATCTGGCCCAGAATTTCCATGGCGGCACCCTCAAGACTAGTAGCAAGCTGCACTGCCTTCTGCCTATCATCCCAGCCATTCTGATCCGCACGTAACTCGAACTGTGCACGGTAAGCTTCCCAAGATACTCTACCATCAAATTCCTGGGGTTTCCTTTTAATTGGACCCCCGTTGTAGCCACGCATTTCACTGGTTTGAGGTCTAAAAACTGGGGATTCATAATTAAGGCCAGGACTTAAAACTTCTACATTCTGTATGTTTCTGATTATTCAACCCTGTAAAGCTACCTTTAGATGCCTGGGATCCATCAAGATTCCCCATACACTCTCCATTCCTTTGTTGCTCTAGCTTAGCATCTACTTCCTTCTTAAGCTGTTGCTGTTCTTCCTTCATTTCCCCCATGAATGCATCTAGCTGTCCTTGCACCCTCAGTTGTACTTACCTCTGTTGCTCCTGTAATGCCTCTTGAAGTTGTTCATATCGTTCCTTTTGTTCTTCACGATGCACCTGTAGTTGTTCTTTGAGTTCTTTCTGTCCTTCACTTTGAGCTAGTTTTTCACTCTGTGCTTGCAGTTGTTCCTTGAGTTCTTTCTGTCCTTCACTCTGTGTCTGTAATAATTGTTCTTTGAGGTCTTTCTGTTAAGCTTGTAATAACTAGCCTACCGTACAGAACACCGAGAAAATTCTCGAACACAAAACTGGCAAAACCAGCTCCGTAACAGTATTCTTGTTACGAATTAAGAGAATATCCAAAAACGGTAGGGTACAGTCAGGTTCTTTCTCAGAAGTGAACGAAATATTCTGATGTGTAGATATAAGGCAATCCAAAAATTTTCTTGAGTTTGAGTTAAGAACCCCTGTCATAAGGGGAGGCCACAAACAAATAGCCTCCATATCTCACCTGGTAGGGCCACCAAACAGAAAAACATGACACGCTCCCGGTAGGGATTAAGCAACCCAATTTGATCAAATGACATGTCAGTCAAGGTGGGCATATCGAATACGTGAAGAAAAGCAGCTATAGCCTCATTTAGGTGCAAATTTTGCAAAACATCAGACAAGATGAATGATATCGGATCAAGAAAAGACGTATGTGGTGAGTGTGAGGAAATAGTGAAGAGCTCTGAAAATGGAGTGTGCCTTGAATGTACAAGAAATGGTTTAACGCTGCCTGCGAAGGAGTAGCCGGGGAGCTGTGCAAGGCTCTGGAGATGCTTAAGGACCAAATGTTGTTTTGCAGAGGCTGTAAAGGCGAAGTACAAATGACTTTTCATAAAATGAAAGAGTTGAAGGAGAAGAATAAAAGGCTAGAGGGGAACTAAAGTTACAAGAAGTGTTAGTGAAGAATAAAATGTTGGAGAAGGCAAAGGAACATGAGAATAAGTGGTTAAACATAAAGCAGGAAATGGTGCAGGAAACAGCTGATATGGTGAAAGCATAGATTCAAGTGGAAATTGTTCAGAAAAAGTAGATGGTGATGGAGAAGACAGAAGAGAAGGAGAAAGAGAAGCAAAACATCGTGCTAAACAAGTTACCACAATCAGATTGTGAGAACGCAAAAGATATATTTGATAAGGACTTAAGCAGGATTAGTGATCTGTTAGAAAGTCTGAAATGCAAGCGAGAAGAAAAAATATATGGAAATGACAATGTCAAGTAATGATAAAATTCAAACTGAAAAATGCCAGTTTGACTAAGAAATGCAAGAACATCTAGATATGGTAATATACACGGAAAGAATAATCAGACTAATGGAATGCCCAGTAATGCAAACGGGTTTGTGTGAAAAAGCTGAAAAGCAAAAAAAAAGCAGCAGGGCCTGTCAGACTAAAACCAGAGCTATATAAAGAAATGGCAAAAAGTGAAATGTGTGTGAAAAAGTGATGGAATGTTTTAGATTAGAATTAGAAAAAAGTAAAACCAGAGGAATGGAAAATCTCAAAAACAATGATACCAAAAACAAGGAAACCAACAGCCAAAGCTTTGAGATCTATAGCTCTGTCAAACACCTCTTGCATACTATTTATGAACATAATGAAAGAAGAAATAGAAAAGCAGGGCTTGCCAAAGGAGGCAGAGTAGAGGATAATATATTTATCTTTCAATATTATGTAGAAAAGTTTTAAGAGGAAAAAATCATTAGTAGTGACATTAGTCGATTTCAGCAAGGCACATGAATCATTTAAAACAGAACAGTTGATTAATATCATGAAAAGATTTTGAAGTGCTGTATATTCATTGATTATGAGCAAGCAAGCGCAGTGAGCAAAGCGATGTGTACTCTATATTCAGCTGAGAAATGAGCTGCCCGACATGACCCGGCCCGGCCCTACACGATACAACCCGACCACAACTGTTTTCAGAGGCTAATACCTTTTCTACAATGTGAGATAGAGAAGAGTTTCTTTCAGCATGTAGTACCGTAGATACATTCAATAAATTTGGTTTTTAGCTATATATTTACTCATCAGACCAAAGAAACCCCTTGGAATCCCAGCTTTCCAAGGGAATGTACCAAGGACTTCAATTGACATGCTCCACTGTGAAATAGAATTTTAAGAGATTTCCTTTTGTAACTCTGTTTTCTTGCATGAATTCACACGTAAATATCGGATATTATGCTCATGATTTTACAAGAACGTTTTTTCAATGTTGAGGGGGTGAAATCAGCAAGGGTAATCGCCCCATTTCTGGGTTTTATCATTCGATCAGCAGCCAAGTGTTTACCAATGTAGTTCGTTGACACGGCAAGTCGGGAGCAGAAAACTGAACATTGCGCGTGTGATAAATGCTACGGAGCCTCACTATATGCACATCCAGAGAGAAAACGTGAGAAAGTAAATATTTTAGCTTAATTATTCTTCCGTTATCGTTCAACTACCTCACCAGAAATGTTGCAAGTTTACACCAAGTTGAAATTACGATGATAGGCGTATGTACAAACCCCCTTTAGCTCGTCATGTGCTCACAAAGTGCACTTTACTGGCAATACCCACAGTGGCTAATATTTATAAAGAGGACAGAACAAGTATAGAACTATGCGAAAATATAAGTGCGGATATTGAGGTCACCAGTGGAATGCGCCAAGGATGTACGGGTTCAACCACACTTTGAAAATTAATCACATACATTATAGTAAAAGAAACTGAAGAAAAAGGCAAAGATTGCAAGAATAAGTTACATATAAGAGTACTCTTTTATGCTGATGATGGACTGATGCTAGCTGAAAGTACTGAAGATACCGAATGAGATTTGAAAACATTAATGGACATACAATAAGTGAGACATTTGGCTTTGAAATAAGCAAGCTAAAAGTAATATAACACAGAATATGAAAGAACAACCTGAAATGATAGAAAGTGAAAGTGACTAATAAGAGACAATATCTAGGATTTTATTTAGAAAATCAATGTGTTTAGGTATCAAAAGAGTGAAACTGTGAAAAAGGCTTGTAATCAAGCTAATGTTACAGTGCATATCCAGTGATAGCAAAAAGTTGCTGCAAGATAATGGTCGATAAGACGTACTGGAAAAGATTAGCAGCTAGTCTCATCACATGTATGGAAGTAGCATAAAAATATGACAGACACAGAAGTATTACAAGGAAAAGAGAATGGAATTTACAGAAAAATACTTGCAGCAACAAAGAGAGCACTAATATGCACGTTGAGAGGGGAAACTGGAGCTTCACTAATGAAAACAAGAGTTATGAATGAAAGGCTGCGGTAAATGAAAAACATAGAGGGGGGTTAAAAGGAATTATTAAAGGAAATTTTAAGAGAAATGAGTGAAGATGACAGAAGTAACTGGATGAGAATTACAAGATCATATGTGGATGATATATGTCTGAAAAAAGAAGATACCCTCAGACTGAAGAGAAAAGAACTTAAAGAAAAAATAAGGAAATGGGATACTGATAAATAAAGAGAAGTGAGCAATAAGTCTAGAAATGTATAAGAGGTGAAAAAGAAAATAGACGAAGAACAAATATATATGACATTCGTCCTTCATCAAGCATACTGTATAAGGAAAGAAGCAAGACCTTACCACTAAATGATATAATAAGACACATTAATGGTAAAGTATCATGTAAGCCATGTGGCCACGAATCAGAAGTTATTGAATAAAAAGTAATTAAGTACTTTACGTTGATATGCCCAGATATTAATAGTGACAGAACAAAACCAACAGAACTACAACTTCCGTATGAAGCAGAAGAAATGGAAGTAACTGATGAATTTTTGTTCAGAGAAGGAAATATGGAACAAAGGAAGGAAATTCTTTACAGCATGTGGAGAAGAGAGATGATTTTTACAGAATCTACACCAAATTAGTGAACCAGAATTAACAGGATATAAGTGCATGATAAGAATAATTTGAAGATACAAAACAAATGAAGAAAGAAAGAAAACAGAAAGGTGCCATTGTAAAGATATTAACTTCGAGCATCATCGCATCGCACTACATCCACTTCATATGTGTACATACGAGGTGCTGCCCAAAAGTTCTCGAAATTTGACCCCAGGGTGGAAACCACTTGTCGTACCGTGTGTGGATGCTAGGTAGCAGTGCACGCCTGCATTGTTTGTTAGTGTGTCAAGTGGCATTGTGCAGGGTGCATGCATTTGCTGCATGAGTGTGTGTTTTTATCTCTTTGTTTGGGTTAGTTTGCAAAAAAAATTTATCTCAAAAACCGCGGACGTGAAAGAGCAACATGTGTGCATCAAGTTTTGTGTGAAACTCGGTATATGGTTTATAGACAATGTAAATAACTGTCTTGTCGACTGTCACAAAAGAATCGACTCGTGAAATCAAGTAGCGATTTCACTTTTATGCTGGTTTACTTCGCCAATTCTCTACAGACGAGAATTTTATAAACATTCTCACGGTACACAGCAGAGACTGATCGCTCAAGAAGGCTGTATTACTGTACTGTTGGCCTCTGAGAAGGTTAGCTCACCCCTTAACATTCAATAATTAATAATAATAATAATAAACAGGATCTTGCTGAAGCAAACTCCTAGCTGGCACAACGGATTTAAGAATTAATACCAAAAAACTGGGCTAAATACCAGTCGTGATTAATATAAGGAGTTGTGCCAACTTGGAGTAGCGAAAGTGTGCTAAATGTGGGGAAATCAAACACGACCGTTACATTTAACAGAGCTCAAGAAAACGAACTGTAAATTTATGAATTACATGAAAATAAATTTACGTTACATGAATCTATTTAAAAATCAGAGCAAAGGATATGCACTCACTCACGCACTCAAGCCAATAGCTAAATAAAGCACTGAGCTGAATAGCTAAATAACCTTAAGCCTATGAAACAACACAAAGAAATACTGGTCAGAGGAGATGAGATCGCCGCGCGAATAGACTTGGCATCCGTCACTGGTCGAACACTGCTATCGGCGCTGGCGCTGCTACAGTCGATCACCAGGTTGGTAGGAGATTCGGGAATACGCTGATACTGCAGGATACTAGAGGTCGCTGCGAAGAACTCTATTTGCGTTAGGTATCACACTCCGCACTCCATGACTGCCAAACTCCGACTGGGGACCCGATGATTGCTCTATTCAAAGGCGTGTGAAAAGGGCGTGGCTAACTCAACGGCCAGCGAGGCAAGGGTGTGGGAACGATAATTCACAAAATATCGCTCAGTGGAATGCACTGTCTGTACATAGAGACAGTCACTCACAAGACAATGATGAAAGTTTTGAAAAATCGATGCAAATATAAGTGCAAAAACAAGTGGTTAAGAGACTGAGCGAAATTCTACGGATTTAAAAACGATTCGATCGTTCCCAGTATAGCTGATCAATGTCACGAATTACGATACTAATTTCACGATCTAGGAAATTCGTGACATTATGCCCCTGGAAAATCAAAATTTTCCTTGGACAAATTGAACAATATATATATGCAGTATATATATATATATATATATATATATATATA
>JAGKTI010041013.1:0-10315 GCA_018397915.1 Birgus latro
AAAAGGAAAAACAAAATATCCCTAGGGCTTTTGTGTATTCACATCACCATGGAAAAGCACACTGCGTGAGACAGAGTACAAAAGTATTATTTAATCAGAAAAGAGAGGGGTGGATATATCACGAGGTCTCTGCATGTCGCTGGCAACATACCAGAATGATTCAAAACAGAACTATATTTTTTTTGGTTTTTGTTTATAATAATTAGCTTAGGATCTTGTTTATTGAGGAAATAATACTCTCTTAAATTATATTATTGGGATCTCTTCTACATTTTTGATAGAGAAGACATGTAGTAACTCATAACAAAGCTAACAGTTAACATGGCATTGTATAGGAACATCAACCTGCGCACGTGATTTTAGCCTTTGCTTTAAGGTTTCTTTGTGTTACGCGAGGGTAGAAATATCATTTTTTCTGCGGACGACTACTCTCGAATGTTTAGAAATGCCCTCTATTTAACAAAAAAATTTAGCTCCATAAATGCAGAAAACGGGCCCAGGTCCCAGACAGTATGAAGGTCGTTCCACTTACTACAAAATTTTCCTATCTGAATCCTGTAAAGTAAATTTGTGAGAATATTGAAATATTAACCACTTCAAAGATATGCACGATGGTATATTTTTGTGCAGTGATAAGAATAGATCTAAGACTAGGCTTGTTCACTTATTGGTAGAACAAAAATTTGAAAACACGTGAACAAAATCCTCTCACCAATTCTGCCAGATATTAGTTTTTTTATTGTTATTCATTATAACCATATTAAATTGCAGAATTGCCTCTGTAACACAAAAGAACTAGCTGAGCAGAGCAGTGATGTATTTTTAGAAACAAAAAGGATTGTTATCCTGCTCTCTAACACAGCGTTTTAGTCTGCATCCTTGTTGCCCTCGCAGCACAGCAACTGATGCTTAAGCCAATTGCCCACTGACTGCGATTTCTTGCCGTTTTCTTTGCAAAGCCCTTGAGATGTATTGTGTCCACATTGTGGGCAATGCCCTCTTGCTGTGTCCTTGTTTGTTTGTTTGTTTTTTCTAGCGACTTCAAACTTCGCAATATATCACAATGTTTTGAACATTTTCAAAATTCTTGCGAACTTCAGCTGAAACCGGTAGAAGGCGCAAGAAACCACACCGACATTCAAATTGTGGGCAAGGTTTGCCTAACGTTGGGCAACAAAACGCAAGGAATTTTCGACTGTATTATTGGAACATCTGGAACCCCTATAAGTTAAAAGGGCCCGGCTTCCCTGATTTCTGGGGGAATACACAGTCCCCAGTCGGGATTCTGTCACTCAATTTTGGGTCCAGCCAAACAGAGGGATTCTTGGAACAACCCCGGGCACACCTTCTGAAAAGCAAGATACCCGTCACGAGCTTCTTGGGCGAGTTCCTGCATTTCGTACTGGCCATACATGTCCTTTATGAGTCAGGGTCTCACCCTGACGTCCCATCATCTTCCTCCTCAGTATCACACCCACACAGGCAGCAACCAGGCATAGATCCTCGTCATCCTAGTCGGTATTGACAATGTCCTAGTCCATACTGACACTTTTCCAAAGTCTGGTATGGAGGTCCTCTCTCTCTTCTCTGCATGGAATTGAGCTTGAAATCTTCCCCAGTACACTTGGTATAAATATCTATCTATCTATCTATTACCAGACGCCTCAATCCCGCAGGGCAGATAAAAAAAAAAAAAAAAACATTTTCTGCGATTTCTTGCGAATCTTGCGATCGATCGTGCTGTGGGCAGTGGCAAATCTGCAAGGTAACACAAGACAAAAAATAAACCACAGCAAACCACAGATTTTTGTGAGAAAAATTGCTACAAAATTCCGCAAGAGACCGCAAGAAATCAGTCGGTGGGCAATTGGCTTTACTGGTTAACACGTTGCCAGATGCTCATACTCAAGTGTGGCATTTATAATCTGCATTATCATATTTTTAAGCAAAGGACAGTTAAAGAAGATGATACAACGAGTGACTATCAGTTTGGCATATACCAAAATCTGGTATCCAATTTCTGGCAAAATATGCCCAAACTGGCATGATTTGGCAACCCCGGCTCAAAGGCAGGCAGGAAGGTGGAGTGGGCGGGCTTTTTGAATACAGTATATGGTTTTCTTGTGATAATATGGTGTTCTATAATGATGGTTTTCTTTGGTGTTACCTCTACAGTCCTCTATCATGATATAAAAATGAGGTGGCTGTGTCAATATACAGTAGTTTTCAAAGCATAGCTTAAACAATCTGTTTCCCCTAGAATTTTAATTACCCTAGACAGTACTCTAGACGAGATGTGATTTTCCTAGTTAAGGGTAAATTACCCTAGAACGGAAGCACTGCGTGGATGCTGTTTAACAGTAGGCAAACTTTTGTCCCTAGCTGTATGCTGGGCTTCCTTTCCTGTACTATTTAGTTATCAAAGAGAAGAGCAAACCTTCCTTTACATAACCCAACTCAACCCCCCCTCCCCCCCAAAAAAAAACATGATGTTGAAGATGAATAATGATGGTAATGGTGATGTTAGTGGGAAGGAGGAGGAGGAGGAGGAGAAAGAGAAGGAAGACCAGGACAGGCATCATTTCTGTTCCGTTAAACCAAAATCTCGAAAATGCATTTTTTTTTTTTACGTTTTTACTCTCTCACCCATCAAACCTCCTTTGAATATTATGCGCCCCAAATCCAAGAATACGTTGACTCTCCCGAACATCCTGATAAACCTGGAAACATGCCCTTGTGGTATAACCACTGGAACCCACACAGGAAATCTTCAGGGTATTTGCAGTAAAGCAGCTCTCAGGGATTTACCTTGGCATGCGCCTGTTTAATAAAGCAAGAGGAGTACAGGGAGGTAGCGTGTGGTTTCTCATTTATCGTGTGCGTGTGTGATCTTACCTAACTGTATCTTAACAGGAATGAGTCAAGCTTGTACTGTACCGTGTATTAAATATTTTTATCATACATATCCTTCAATTTATGAACTGTTTTGGCACACACTATTTCATTGGGTAGTCCATTCCACTGATCAGTTGCCCTATTTGGGAAACTGAATTTCCTTACGTCTTTATCGCCTCTCTTTTTATGCAGTGTTTTGCAGTGCCCTCTTGCTGATGCGTCCCCATAGGTTATATATTCATTTATGTCTAGTTTCTCTGTCCCTGAGATGCATTTACAGTATACAAAACAATCATGTCTCCTCTTTTCCTTCTCTCATGTAGTGTTGGTAGAGTCAGTGTATCTAGTCTTTCTTCGTAGTTTCGTTGTGTGTGTGTGTGTGTGTGTGTGTGTGTGTGTGTGTGTTTGTGTGTGTGTGTGTGTGAAGTGACCTGTGAGGATGTAAGGTGGAGGAAGATAATGGTTGAATTAGTGAAGTTTTTCTGTATCTTGTATTATGAGAGAAATGTTGTTTGGGATGTGATGTGATTTGTTTTCAGGGGTTTTGGTCCCATTCTGCTCGATGATATTTTTTGTATTTTAATCTTGTTATCTCCAAACACCCACCCCACCATTCGTTCACTCGCACTCGAAGTAGTGCTGCCGTCAGTTGATTCTACATTGAATGACAGGTATAATGATTTCCTCTAACCTAAGCTCACGATAGGACAACATAGAACTGGATAATAGTCAGTTAACAGACAGAAAAATATAAAGATAATACAGATAAGAGAGATATATGGATAGATATGGATAGATAGATAGGGTTGGAGATAGATAGGCACTGAGACAGAGAGAGAGAGAGGGGGGGAAGGCTGATTCTTAAGGAATGCATTAATGAGTTATATCTAATACATGTATTTTTATAAATGGTATACTCAAAATCCATTTCTTAGTTAAGAAAAAGGTTGAAATTATGAATACACTAAAATAACGCTTTCGCGATAGAAAAACAGTTTTTTTTTACTTCGGTGTTTCCATGTTTATTTTATCGTTATCTTTTGTGTGGATATTTGTAGGGACGGACTTTCGTGTACGTTTTTTATTTCTTCATATTGCAGAATGTCTTACTTGTATGAATATGCTTGCCTCTTTCTGTGTGTGTTTAGGCAAAAATAATCTGATATACATAGGTGGATGCTCAGCCTCTCCATAATGGCCCACTGACCACTATCATGTCATATATTATAATGAACAGTCACAAATTCTTGCAGCTCCCACCCCGATCTCCCTACCAGTCATCTGCATCTTTTTCTGTACAATCTTATCCTAAAATAAACAGTTTCACTGATATTTCCCAGACTTTTGCCGGTGTAGAAAAGGGAAGTTGATTAATTAACATATTAAAACCACCTCCTAAATGCAAGATACTGTTTGGGTGACTAGCGCAGTTAAGCTGTGCGTTGGAAAAGGGATGTTTGTTTAGCATAAGGTGATCCATTACCCTGCCCTGAGCTTGCATAATATTCTCCAGTTAACCCTTTTAATCAGATCCCGCAATTTTTCACTTTATTCTTGGTACCTGCAGTCGATTATATTCGCCTTATGACAAACTTTTCGGAATGGATTGGTTAGATATAGCCTTAGATTATAGCTTTAGATATACCTTCTGTTTTGGATAGTTATAGCTTTCGATAACCACTCATAACTAGATATAGCTCCTAATGTTGGGCAAAGTTATCTGGTGCTGGCTTACATAAGGTAGAAAATGCGTCAGTGGAGTCAGTGGGTAAATGAACCAACTGTAAAGTCAACCCAAACAAGTACGGGCTCTCATATCGCACGGTACCTTACAGTAACATAAACGACACGTTGTGACATGAGGGTGAATTTCCTATTTTGAGTGCAATATTAACTTTGGTATTTATCTGTAATTAAAGCCGCATAAAAAACGTCGCATAAGGTGTTCTATATCTCAGCAGGCACCTTGTTAGTAGATTTTTTTTCGGTCTGCAGAAATCATTCATTATTCATATCCATGAAACCAGGGTGGCGGGGGGGGGTGGGCAATACCTTTCTGGCTGACTGTACATCATGCCACATCCCAGCCACGACCTTCCCAAAACTAGCTTTTTTTCAGGACTACCACGATTTCCACACATCTAACTAAAAGTCACTCCCGTGGTTCTTCCTTCGCGACATTGTCGAACACATAATGGCCCGTATTCTCGCCGGGTGAAGAGGCTCCTTAACACCTCTTCCCTAGCAATTTAGTTTTGGGTAGGGTTGGTTAATATCCTTTCATACGTAATTCTGGCGGAATATGATAACGTTTCAATAACTTATATAACAGAGTACGATAGTAAGGTGTCATAACCAAAACACATTACTAAGGAAAAGGTTTAGTGATCTTCCTTAACTGACAAGAATATAAGCTAATGATAACAAAAATGCTGAAATTAGCCCTATCATTATTACGTTTAGTATTGTATTAAATGCAGCCGACGGTAAGTCACAGGAGCATATCAGTGTAATAAAATGTCCATATTAATCCTCCTATCATCGCGTCATATCAAGTATTCTTATTTAGGCGAACACGAGATGCTTTTATGTAGTTAAATCAAAAGAGCCTGAGAATGTTAACCACATTTCTGCAATACACACTCCATCTCCTTCAACATTTCCACCGCTATATTTAATTTTATATCTTCAACCTCGTTGCATTACGTCTTTTACCCCTCACTGTCCTGTTCACCTCCTTCAAGACCATCGCAGCTTTAGTGAGTGACACAATATTGCAACATCTCTCCACTAGTCAACGCAACTTTAAGCACGTCGATACGGTGATTTTACTACTACTAATACTGATACTAATACTGTCACGAATTTTCTACGTCGTGAAATTATGTATCGTAAATCGTGACATCGAGTGATTTGTAGGAACAATGAATAGTTCTGAAATCCGTGAGAATTCGCCATTCTCTTAACCGTCCACTCGTGTAATTATATTTGCATCAAATTTTCAAAACTTTCGTCATTCTTTCGCGAGTGATTGTCTTGATGTACAAACAATGCATTCCTCTGAGCGATAATTTCCGAATTGTCATTTCTTTGCACTTGCCTCCCTGGCCGTTAGTTGGCCACGCCTCTTTCACACGTCCCTTACGTTAGACACTCAGACACAGTCAGTCGTCCCTTAGCAGTCACGAAGAGCGGGTTTGCTATACCCAACGCGGAGAGATTTCTTCTAGTGATCAACATCCTGCAGTATCGACGTTTTCCCGAATCTTCCACCAACCTGGTGATGGACTATAGCAGCGGCGGTCTCATCTTTACTGATTAGTATTTCTTTTGTTTTTCCTAGGCTTAAGGCTGTTTAGCTATTTGTCTGAGTGCTTGAGTGAGTGCATTTCCGTTTCTTTGATTTTGAATAGATTCATGTAACGTAAATTTATTTTCTTGTAATTAATAAATTTACAGTTCGTTTTTTGAGCTTTGTTAAATGTAACAGTCGTGTTTGATTTTTCCCACATATTTGGTACATTTTTGCTACTCCAAGTTAGCACAACTCCTTATATTAATCACGATTGGTACTTAGGCCAGCTCTTGGTATTAATTCTTAAATCCGTTGTGCCAGCTAGGAGTTTGGCTCAACCAAGATCCTGTTTATTATTATTATTATTATTATTATAATTTTTTGAATTTTAAGGGGTGAACTACTTTTCTCAGAGGCCAACAGTACAATAATACAGCCCTCTTGAGCGTTTAGTCTCTGCTGTGTACTGTTGAGAAAGTCTATAAATTCTCGACTCCAGAGAAATGGCGAAGTAAGCCAGCATAAAAGTGTAATCGCCACTTTGATTTCACGAGTCGATTTTCTCGTGATAATCGACTCGATAGTTATTCCTAGTGTCCATAGACATATTTTCATTTCCCCCCTGACATCTGGCGACCTCATTCCAAGATATAAACTCCTAGCTTTGAAATTATTACCGAAATCACTGACTCACTCTTACTTAGATAGACTGCTGCACACCAGCCAGCATATCAGTCTCAGTCTTCACTCAGTCTCAATCTGAGCATCATGGCAACCTGTACATACCTATAGGAAGCCAAGGATATGGGGCTTACTAACCCCCAGGTAATTGGAGATTATGTCCTGTCGCGCTGCAATTACGAGCAGCAACGTGAGAATGCCGCCCGTGAAGAGCGGAAAATTCAGCGTGAACACAAGCGAGGACAGCGCGAGCACGAAAAAAACAGCGTGAATATGAGCACGAGGAACCTGAGAAAGAACGTGAACACGAGCGCGCCGAGCGCGAGACACGTGACAAACACGAGCTTGAAGTCCTGAAGCTGAAGTGAGACTCCTTGGCTTCAGGCACATTGGGCGCAGCCAACCCAAGCTCCACGAGTGCTCTCCCAGCACCTGTTCTAGCAACTCCATGCCTCAAGCCTTCTTCTTACAAGGAAGGCAAGCGAATCGAGCCATTCATAGCTCGTTTCGAAGACATGGCACAGCTGTACGATCTGGATGAGGCAGCTAAGCGGCTTCAGTTCCTTAGCCTGTTTGAGGCCCTCAACATCCTCCACAGAATTCACGGAGATAATCTCACGTACGAGATGATGAAGACCGCACTCATCAAAGCATACGGTCTTACTGTTGATGACGCTAGGAATCAGTTCGTGAAGGCGTGTCTCCAGGAAAAGGAGACAGCTGTTAAGTTCCTTGACCGTCTCACGGCATACTTAGGTGAGTGGATGGAGAAGGACGAGACTCCTAGCACGAGAGAGGGAATCATCGACCTTGAGCTGCGCACACAGCTGGAAAAGTCGTGGCCTGCTGAGCTTATGGCCCAGCTCAAGACGCGCAAAGTGAAAGATGCAAACCAAATGGTGGAAAAGGCTGATGCTTTCTTTACTGCGTACGGGTACCAAACTCGTAGGCAACAGCCATGGAATAAGAAAGATACTGCTAAGTCTGGTAAGCAATCGCAGACTGAACCCCAGCATCAAGGCCATTCTCAGAATAATGGCCAAGGGCCAAACAAACCGCAGAGGGACCAGGGGCAGAATACACAGAAACCTGACTGGAAGATGTACAAGCAGTACCCTAACAAGCAGCAGTACCCCAAACAGCAGCAGTATCAGCCACGCAATCAACAAGTTGGACAAACCTTTTCAGCACTAGCCTCAGTGTATCAGAGGCAGGAGGCAAACGCAGCCTTCATTCCCCGACAGGCGCACGATGGTGCTGTCCCCACCAGCACAGGTTCTCCTTCACACTTCACTAGTCCCCCTCAGATGGTGAACTCTCCTCCACAGGCCGTCAGTGCTCCTGCTTCCCAGATGGTGAGTACAACTCCTCGTACACCTAGTTCGAGTACTACTCCTCATACACCTAGTTCGAGTATGACTCCTCGCGCACTTAGTCAAAGTACGACTCCTCAGGCATTTAGTCCTGTCGCGTTTGAAGAATTGTGTGCCATGCAGCCTTATCAATGGCTGGCCGCTTCCTCCACAGGCCCTCCCACAGGTAACAGTGCCTTCCTTGTTCAGCCAGGGTTTGTGGGACGTGTTTCTGTAAATGTCCTGAGAGACAATGGTTCCTCAGGTTGTATTGTCAGGCAGAGTCTTGTTCGTCCTGAAGAATATACAGGCAGACAGATCCAAGCTCAGCTTATTGACGGATCAGTGAGGTTGTTCCCTGAGGCACGTATCCAGGTAGCATCTTCCTTTTAAACAGGTTCAACAGTTGCAGTTGTCATGCAATAACCTATGTTTGACCTCATTATAGGTAATATACCAGGTGCCACGTTTAGTTGCACCTTAGATGTCACTACTCAGACTTCAGCTGCAGTAACACGAGCCATGGCCAAGACTCCAAATCGTATTGCCCCGGTGGCCATTACATTGCCGCACGATCTGATTTGTAGTCAATATGTTGTCCAAGAACAGCAGTCTGACCCGACACTTACTGATGTGCGGAAGAAACAAAAGGGTAAAGTGACCAAGTATTCACGGGGTGGATGAGCCAGGTTCCTTCGCAAACAAGGACAGCTCTACCGTGAGTCACAAACACGTGAGGACAAGGTTCGACTGCAGTTTGTTGTTCCCGAGAAGTACCGCCAAGCAGTGTTAGAATGGGGTCATTGTTCAGCGTCAGGAGGTCATATGGGCAAAAAGAAGACCCAAGGCCGTGTCCGTGCTGACTTTTTCTGGCCAGGAGTGGGACAGGAAATAGATAGTTTTCTGCACTCCTGCAATGCATGTCAATGTACCACCATTCAGGAACGTTTCCTTCCTGTGCCGTTTGAATCCACGCCCATAATCTCTGAGTCATGTGAGAGAGAGGGCAGTGGTAATGTGGGTGCAGACCTGACGTCTCGCCCGTTGACCCCACAGGAAGCAATATATCTAGGGTCTGTACATACTGTACATATGTACCGTAGATTATAAGCGGACAGTCACGGCGATCCCAATCGTGGACACCGATGACAAATGGGCAGTCACTGTGATCCCAACCGCGGACACCGATGACGAGTCCTTATTAGTTGTAAGTGTAGGGCTTGTACGTACTGTATGTACCGTAGGTTAAGGGGGAAGTCCGAGACCCCCGCAGAGGCAATCTGAGGCTATGTCTGAATTACCTTGTGGTGTGTCTCGAGCTGTGGGCCTCTCTGAGGATTCCCAGAGAATACACAAAATCCAAATGAGTGTTCACACCCATGCAGGGTGTTAAAATGTGACCTGCCCAAGTTTGCATAGGGATTCTCGACTTACGTTTATTAGTTATAAGTGTGCAGTCACGGCGATCCCAACTGAGGACACCGAGGACGAACGGGCAGTCACGACGATCCCAACCGCAAACACCGACGACGAGCCCTTCGTAGCAATAAGTGTATAGTTATAAGCGAGCAGTCACGGTGATCCCAACCGTGGACACCAATGACGAACGGGCAGTCGCGGTGATCCCAACCGCAGACACTGACGACGAGCCCTTTATTAGCTCTATGTATAGATTATAAAGGGCAAGTATTAAGAAAATAATGGCAACCTCAAATGTATAAAACTTGCTGTCAATTGATTTACAGCTAATGTGTACTTTCTATTGTATATGGATTAATTGCTGAGTGGATGGTAATTGGAATTTAATACAAATTGTCACATTGACACTATTGATGCTCCACCTTGACTCATTCCACAGGTATAGTTGGTAGGTGAAGCAGTTTTGATGTGCAGTTCCATTGATTGTCTCTACTGCACGCTGCCACCTCTTCTTCTCTGCCCTCGTCGCCTTTATTATTGCATTAATTTGTATCATTATTGCTTTACACGTAGGTACAGTTACACTACAACTGTTACACCTACACCGTGTATCACATACACCATGCTACATAACAATTAGTTGTCAATGTAAATGTAGCGAATTTTCGCTCAG
>JAGKTI010041016.1:0-10315 GCA_018397915.1 Birgus latro
CTCTCTCTCTCTCTCTCTCTCTCTCTCTCTCTCTCTCTCTCTCTCCAGCTGCCCTTCTTTTCGTCTTTTTCATTTCTCATCGACACTCCCTTCCAAATTTTCTTTTCCATCTAACCATATTTCCTATCTTGTAAAATCTGTATTTCAATTGTCTATCTTCTTGACTTCTTTTAACTGTGGACAGCGACCTTATAATGAAATCAGACAGATAAGATAAAGGAGACAAGCTGATGGACAGAATTCAAAAACACACACAAAAAAAATGATGTATGTTATCAGTGCATATCAACAAACTCCTCCCACATTTTCTTACTCCCTTGCCCCGCTCTCCACCACCATCCTGTTTCATTCCACACTCTCCTCTTCCCTTCCACATTCTTCTCCACCCTTCCACACTCTCTCCCCCCTAAATATAGGCTTCCTTTGCCTCACATACCCTCCCCCTCCCTCCCGCCATCCCCCCTTCCCTCCCACCCCCCTCCTTTCCCCCCCCCCCCACACTTTCCGCATCAACACTTCCCCTCCCCCCCACACTTTCCCCATCCACACTTTCCCTCCCTCCCACACTTTCCTCTTCCATCCACACTCTCCCCATCCCTCCCACACTATCCCATTTCCGCCCACACTCCTCGTCTCTCACAGTCTCTCCCCATCCCTCCCACACTTCTCCTTTCGCCCTTCCCCATCATACTGTTCCCCGACCCTCTCACACCCAGTTCCTTTTCTCCCACACTCTCCTTCTTCCTCTCACACTCCCCCACTCACACTCGCTCCCACTCACTCTACCTCCCACATTCCCTCTCCTCTAGTCTCTCACACGTATCTCCCCCTCTCTGCTTTTATCAGACATGTTCCTGGCTTTATCATATCAGGAGTGTTGGTTGGAGTGATGTGTAAGCAAGCATTTTTGATAACAGGGAAACTGAAGGAGAGTGCTAAATAACTGGATTGTAGTAATTTCTTGATCTCGTTGACCTTTTTTTTTCTTATTAGATTGTTCTTGCCATTTCTTGACCTATGTTTGAACTTTGGAAAGGCTTCTTGTAGTGAGGAGCTTAATCAGGGTTACAGTCTAACCCATTTGAAAGTCATTCCTGTGCTGACTAAATCCTTCTGAAAGTTGAAGGGCTTACACAAAAAATTACGTTATCTGACTGCAACCGTTAAAGCACTCTCTCTCTCTCTCTCTCTCTCTCTCTCTCTGTATATATAGAGTTATGACTGAAGGCCTGAACTATTATGAAAATATAAAATAATGACTGAGGGAATCTGAAACAGTTGGATCTCTGAAAATGAAAATAATGATATGTCCAAGTTTTGTTATTATTATCTCATTCAACCCGAGGACGTCATTTATCCTACTCCTTCACTCTATAAGTCAAGGGGTTAATCACGGCTCTATCCTAATTTTTCACACTATAAATCAAGGGGTTAATGACGGCTTTATCCTAATCCTTCACTCTATAAATCAAAAGGGTAATGAAGACTCTATCCTAATCCTTCACTCTATAAATCAAGGGGTTAAAGAAGGCTCTATCCTAATCCTTCAGTTCTAAGAGTCTTTCCTGAGCTCAATAAACCTGTCGTGAGGTTACAAGATGAAAAACACATCCTGGGGCTGAAGTGGTTAAGGTTTTTAAGACGAAAATATTTAGACAGTATAATTTTGTTTTTCATTTATCTACTGTCTTAAGGTCGGGGTAGAGGTTACAAGACACATGCAAAGACACATTTGCATTTAGCATAATACAGTACTTTTGAATGTAGTAATATGTAACTCCCTTTGTCTTGGTAAAATGTCTAACTGCATCATTTTGGTACAACGATAATTATTAACCCGTTCATTATCTGGATAACTCTAGTGTTCTATTCTAGGTGACGCCAGACGATTTTACTCAGCTGAGACTGAGTTACAGGAACCCAAGATAGTTTTCCTAGCATCATTAACTCACTCAGAATCTGGACAGATCTAATATTCTGTTCCAACTAACACCAGATGATTGTATCCAGCTGAGAGTGGCATAAGAACGATTGATATGGTATGTAGAAATAAACTGTTGGAACGATAGCTTAGTTTTGTTAAGGAAAAATTAATCACTTTACCACAGCCATCAAAATACATTACTGACAGAAAGTAAACTGAGGATAAAAGAATTTCAGATATAGTGACTGTATGCATTCATAAGGCAGTCGATCTGCCTTTTGTGTCTTCGTTATTTTCTGTTCATTAGTTGAGATTAGAATTTCCGTGATTCTTTTGTTGATGCTCTAGGTATACATAAGACCTTCAACCGAGTCTCGGACAAGCAAAGAATTGCCAAACTAACTCTCCCATCACAGAACCAAGGCCTTGATCTTAACTGTCCTTAATAATACACAGGACTATTTGTTTTTTCTGATTTCTGCCTGCCTCGCTTATTACTTCAGCTACACAAATTTCTTCATAAGATACGCTCTTACCTCGTGTTTGATCAGCCCTCTAGTGTAGAAGGTAATCAGTATCCATGGGTCTTCATGAACACAATTTTTCAGTTCAAGAAGTCACCTATCGATTGTGCTTTTCTCTGCTTATGGCACAGTCTTTCAAACGCAGTGTGTTCAGACATCTAGAAGTGGACGGAATATGATTTTGGCTTTCCTCTCTAGACTTGTTCTTGGTGTAAATATCCCTCCAACACCTCGTTCTCACACACAAGTTATCTAAGACACAGATATCGCTACCAAGTTACCTGCTCGCCTGTCCTTCTTGCACAAATGCTCCGATACGTCCGCATACGATGACTGTCCGCCGAAAAATGGTTCTGTATATCTTATCTCTACTTTCAAGACCGTTAAATGAGGAGGCAAACAGAGGGTAGACGTCAATCTGAAGTTCACTCCATCAACAATCACGCAGTCAGGTTGTGATTTATGATTCTGGGTATTTGTTTGTTGTGAGAGAGAGAGAGAGAGAGTGGTTGTGATTTATGATTCCTGGTATTTGTTCGCTGTGTGAGAGAGAAAGAAAGAAAGATAGATAGATAGATAGATAGACAGATAGATGGAGAGAGAGAGAGAGAGAGAGAGAGAGAGAGAGAGAGAGAGAGAGAGAGAGAGAGAGAGAGAGAGAGAGAGAGACTGGGAACATTTTACGAATGTGTAGTAAGATGCATTATTAAAATCCAAGTAAAGAACGAACGGAAGGTAAAGAAAAAGGTAAGCGATCAACACAGAAATTATATGAAGTGCTGTACTGTGAGGCACTGAAAGAAGCCAGAGGAATTACTGCAGAGGGAGGTGTGTAAAAAAAAAAAAAATCGAAGTTCAAACATATATATTGTATTACGTTTCCATATGAGTCACTTGATACAGTTAGACATCAGAAAGACATCAATATCTCTTAAGAATATATATGCCTACGATGAAGGACGGTGATGTTGAAGTCCAATACTGCTCGTACAGTGAATGGTAGGAACGCTAAAGGTATATTGAAAAAAAAAAATCTCCTTATAGACATCAAGATCCTTCTGAGTGTGGCTAAAATTAGAGCAAGGGATTTTTTTTTTTTTTTTATACAGTCATCACGGCAAAGCACTCAGAGAAATGAGCAGGTTTGGTGGGAAGGAGTTGGCAGGGTTGGCTGAGATTGTTATGGGTGACAGGGCTTAGAGGAAAATGAATACCCTGTGAAGACCGCTGTTGCAGGTAGATCAGTAAAGTGTAATGCAATGGCGAATAAGCAAAAAAAAAAGTTGGGAGTTAAGTAGTAGGTTTCATGGCCTAAGACAGTATTGAGTGATGGGGCAGGGTGGGTACAAGTACACCCTGTGAAGTTAGGCGTTGTATGGTGACGTTGGTGCAGAAAAAGTGTAAGCCACAAATATTGATGTGTGAGAAGGTTGTTGCTGCTGCTGAGTAATCTCGATCTGTCTGGTCATGCAGATCAGTCAATCACGGTTTAAATGAGGTAGACAACACCTTGCCACAACAAGGTGCGGGGAAGAGTGTAAAGGCTTGGTTCCTGGATTATCGTCGAATTTGCGTCTCCCCCCAGTTAACAGGAGCACCATAGTACGTTCCACATCAGTCTATTATTTGGCTAAAAGGTAGAAAAAGAAAAAGTGGAATAAGTGGAAAGCAGTGGATGGGACTGATTTTTATGATTGGAAGAGGAGTATAAGAAGGATAATTCACTCTGTATAGATGCGCGTCTTGCACAGGCCTGTATGAGCGCAACGATGGTGTCATTCAAAACTCCTTCCAGGGGAACAAAATATTGGCAGTGAGCATTTACTGCTTTCATATACATGATTTTTCCCGACACAGGCAACAAGTGATTAGAAATGTTTTAAATATACAGATATCCATTTTGCAGATCACTCAGGAATGGTAATTTATCGTGAAATCACAGCGATTCGTCTTAAGAAACTAAAGGTTGTGAAGGACTGAAGATGATGATGGACGAAAGGGTGACGAATGAGACTCCCACTGCAGAAACCGAGTGTCCGCTGAGATGTTTATGGCGTCATCCACTGGAAAACTGGGAAGCTACTGAAGGGACGGGCTGGATGGTGGTTCAATAAAGTGCAAAACGTTACATGATGGCGCGGTGGCTCACTTCTCCGGCAAATCGATGAGCAGTGTACCTGAAATTAAAAGCTCGTCACCGGCACTGCTATTTTACCAAAATTTTGCCATTTGGTATTATAAATTACTGTAGACACACCCGATCAAGCAAGTATCGGTGCACACTTCAGGCGAATCAATCTGACATTATTGACGATGGCTGTTACAAAATCCCAGATAATTTTTGCCCACTTCGATAAGCTTGGTTTCTTAAGGATGCCATATATTTCACTTGCTTGACGTTTTCTGTTCATTACTGTTATCATATGCACATTCAGATGCAAATAAATCAATCACTTCGGGATAATCAAGAGTTATATTGATAATTTAGGATGCCAGCGGTCCCCTCATGCGCGAGATACATTTTTTATCCACTGTATAATTTTTATCAGTTTGTTTAAATTTATTGGACCTAAAATAGCTCTATCTTTGTAAATGCTGTTGTTTTCTTTTTCCTGTTTCTGTATCTAAGCCTCTACTTATATAGCTGGAGCTAGCGCTGGAGTGATGATGATGATTGTCCTATATAACGCTAAAGGAAACAATTTACTTGCAATCAGCAACTATGAGGGCCGACATCAGACATTCCAAACATTCCTCTGCTTCCACAAATCAGATATCGCACTAACAGAAAGAGTTTATATATCTTTCCCAGCTCTGTTTTAAGATATATAATGTGAATTCAAATACTCTCTTAGAAGTGTGATATTGCAAATCTTCTTTGCGTACGTACACGCTTAATATTCAGCACTAAGAAAATACAATGAAAGTGCCAGAGACGGGACCCACCGGCAATGCATGCAGTGAGGAAACATGCACAACTGCCAGCGATCATGGCCCTCACCACCACCCTGGCCAGGTCACCACGCCGGGAGGGAGCCATGGCGCCGAATCCACCCAGGTTGATGCCAATAGAACTGATGTTGCTGAAGCCACATAGCGCGTACGTGGCGATGATCTCAGCACGTTTCTGTTTGAAGGAGCATGGATTTTTAGGTCTCCAGGATTCTGCTCTTTCTGAGGTTTTCTGTTAGTATGTCATTTCATTGTTAGCCTATCGAAATCATCCACCACTCACCGACAGCTCACCAGCCTCCAGCATCTCAGAGAGCCTGGAGTAAGCCACGAACTCGTTGATGATTGTCTTAAGGCCGATCAGCTCCCCCACCTTGTCGCATTCTGACCAGTCGACCCCCATCACCCAGGCCAGCGGCATGAAGATCCACCCGAACAGATTCTATCACAGATTAAGTCCAGCCTCAAAAGAAGAGCTCTCCATATGAAATTTTTATTATTTCATCAGATTTATAACAGCTTAGGATGATTAAACATAGCCTACCTGTCATTTACAATGAGCACCTTAGCCTGTGGTCGTCTTTCAGTCCTCCTGTTGTAATACCTTATTGAAAGTACTCGAGCAACAGGAAATACCAGGTTGCTAAGTCTGCTTGTGTCTTGTACATCGTACACCAACATCAGTCACTGCATTATCTTAATCCATAAATACATAAACAGACTTTTCTCTCACACGAACATTAATGCAAACATCGCACGTACGTTCTGTGCACACATGAGGGCTTCCCAGTCCATAGTGCTATAGTACCACAGAAACTGCACATCCAAAAGCTAAACTGGAGAGACGGGGCAGGTTACGGAGATAAAGCTGAGACTGGCGAAGCCCAGCTGAGGTAAAATTCACCGAGAAAGCAGAAGGATTAGTTGGGAGAAACTGGTCAAATTAAGGGTTACTATCTGCCAACACGTCTTCGCCATTAGTGGGTACAAAACACCTGTCTATCCATACATTCTCTCACTCCTTTTCTGTCCAACTTGAAAATCAATAGTTAACCAGTGTTCTCAGTCCTTCAACTAAAACTCGAAAAGTCTTCATGTTTGTTTTTCCACCTGACAATGAACTCAAACACAATAGGTCTAAGCAATTCGGAATGAATGGATCGTGACTTTAACTTTCTTCTCTTTTTCTTTGTGTAGAGAGAGAACCCTTGTAAATCCTTTAGCTTTTGATTATTTAGTCTTTTCCTATGAAAAAGTGAAAACTATGTCAGTTTTTATTTCTTCAACAGTAATCACAGCAATATAAATTCTCTGGTAGAGTACAAGAAAGGTCCATGTCAAAAAAAGAAAAAAACTCATATTCAGGAGGAGCAAAAGAAGTTGTTAAGCAGATTATTATTATTATTTTTTTTAAACTGAGGTTTTAACTGTAAGTTTATAAGTGGAATATAGCTGAAACCTTCTCCAGTGAGTATCGAGACTTGTCTTTTACACTGGATGGTGTTATATAAATCAAACTAAAAATCGTCATTTTTGGACACTGGCTTTTCTTGTACTCAGCAGGAGAATTTATACTGTGGAAAGCAGGTTTGACCCTATGCTAATCAATATTACTCCAGGTTTTGATCAAGAAATATATTTTGGCATAATTTTCGTCTAGACTTCAGAGGTATCTGCAGTGCTGGAGAGCAAGTTTAGGCACTGACTTACTTCAAGTGTGCACACCCCTTGCTCAGCACCAGCCAGTGTGCAGGTCCAGTCAAAGACATGGCTGCAGAGTGCAATGAAGGCATAGATGGCGATGAGGTTGGCGGCGATGTTGGCGACCAGTGGGATGGCGTTGGTTACCCCGACCATGGCTGCATGTAGCAAGTTGGCCTCATTTCTGTAATATCAGTTCAATGTGCACTCACCGAGATCACCCTCACCTCGTACTTAGAACAACTGCATCTACTGTAGTCACAAGGGAGTTTAGTGTAACCTTGTTCCTGTAAGAACATGCAGTAACCGGGAAGTCACTGTGAACACGTCCCTGTAACCTATATATTCAGCAGTGAAGTCAATGACCTTTCTGAATGTATTTAATATATATCTTTACTCTTACCCTTTATCGATCTTCATGTCCTTGACGGAAGTTCTGGATTGTTTGGTCTCTGGGTAGTAGAGCTTTGCAAAGGCGAGGGCTGCGGGGGCACTCATCACAGAGGCTGACAGAAGGTGGGTGGGGTCCACACCGAAGGAGATGTAGGCAGCCATGACAGATCCAGCGATGGTAGCAAAGCCGCCGGTCATGACAGCATGCAGCTCAGACTTAGTCATAATGCGGATGTATGGTTTGATTATCAATGGTGCCTCAGTCTGTGGGATGCAGATGGCAGAGACAGGGCTAAGGTGATAACTCTTCCATCGGACATTAATGAGTATATTTTAAAAATTACATTTATGTCATTCTGTGTCCCTAAGAGATCTTAACTGCACCAGAGTTCATGGAATACAACGATGGGATCATTATTTTTTTTTTCTGCGCAACTGAGAGACAACTTGATGGTAAATTTTATCTTTCAAGGCTCTGAAAAGAAAATGAAATCATAGTTTGAATTTAATAATAAATACCACAAATAAACTTGCACTTTTGACAGTGTTAATGCCTTGTAGGGTGAATGACCAACATTTCTTTGCAGCCAAGTCCTCAAACTTCGCAACAACATCAACATTCCCTGATTGCTGATACACTGCATGCTTTTCCACCAACTTTTCTTGGCACATAAATCCAAATCTAAGAGTTATACTATACTATACACACTGACTGAACAGACTAAATCCCAGCTCTTAAACGACTCACTCTCAGCTGAATGAAAAGGTCCAACATTATCCATCGCAAAATGTAAGAGTTCTCAATCGTGGGAGAACTAACATGCGAGTATTGCCGGTTGAGGCACAGATTTGCTTGTTTTTCAGTCTCTCTTCTGCTGATGGAAACAAACATTGACGTGGTCTTCAATCCATTCCCTGTTACTTAAGATGTAAAATTTTGCAATTCCAACCCCATTTCCTGCTGGTCGCCATGTAAAACTACGAGGTCCCAGTGCATCCCCAGCTGGTCGGGATGTACTCGTAAACTGGTGTACTCCCCAATCCATCCTCTTCAAATATATGCCTTGAAATATTTCACGTACTGCTCCTATGAATTTGGATAGAACAACAATATTTTAACAACCCGCACACCAAGACATCATAAATCGATAAGAGTTGAGGGTTTGGTGGCTGAATTTTGAGAATCATGTAAGGATAACGGGGAAGCTTCATAGAACTCATTAAATGTTTCCTATTCATACATATGTTCACAAAATGTTTGACATGTGTGAATGTGTATAAAACTGCAATTATCTTGGTGGCTAGACTATGAGGATATTACATGCACAGCAGAGACTCTTTTAAGTTATTTATCAGCACAGAAATATAGTCTCTAACTTGGTAATTGGTTTCATCTGCATAATTACTTGCCTTAGGTAATGGGAATGGATAACCCTGAATCAAAGAAACAGGTGTGTGACAGTTAGGCTGATAATCTATTGCTCTGGCAATAATTTAGCGGTGTAGTTAACTGTAGGATAAAAGGTAGAATAGATAAACAACGAATGAAGGTAACGCAGTGTGACTTAAACATACAGCTGCATTTTCTTTCACAGCTTCAGTGGTGAAGTAATGAAAAGGAAAATAGTTTGTGGCTGAGTGGCTGCTCCAAAACTGTTGTGGGACTCTGGCTCTTACAATAAAATGTCACCTTTAAATAACTGCTGCACCAGGCATTTTAAGTCTACTCGTACAGTAAACTAAGAACTAAAGAAAATATGATTGTCTCAATGGTGGACTTGTGTAACTTTAACATGGCACAACTACCTATATTTCTTTTAAACCCAAAATCTCATTCCTTAATAACAAGGTCCTCTCCCCCCTCCCCAAAGAAAAACATTATAGCAAAAAGCCTTAGAAAAAAAAAATGTCCCTCCCGAAATTTTTACCAACAAGGGATAATACTGCATTTCATGTCACCGTACATTACAGAATATATTTTTACAGCCTTGCAATGTACACCTTACAGCCGGAAAGAAAGTGGAAACATTTATGCATGCTTTATAGATCCATAGCCGGAAGCTCATGGTAGAACTAAGTCAGGTGCATGACTCACCCAATGGAGAGATTAACTGCTGTAGTAATGGTAGGATATATACTTTATTTTAATTTTCTACATAACTCTCCTTTTATATCATAATGCATGATCATGTTGGATGTGACATGATCTCACCGCATAATGGAGACCTTCATTAAAAAAAAAAAGCATGGTATAAGAAACAAAATGATTACAGAAGAAAAACAAAACCTGACAAGACTTCCTTAGCTGGCTGTACAAACCCCCACAACTCAGGTGGGACTCGTAGAATTTAATGCAATTTTACCACCTTCCGGCTGAATTCTAAAGGTTTTAAAATTATTCCCATTAGTTTCACGATGTTTAAGATCCAATGAACCAGAGGAGACAGAATAATTATAAATAAGCTCTGTCTAGCAGGAGGTTAATGATGACAGTATAAACAGTCTCAGGCTCTTATCTCACTCTCAGCTTAATAAAATAATAGCACGTTAACTAGAATAAAATATTGGCATTGTTCTAATCATATGAGTTTACTCTCCGTTTATACACTCTAGACCAGTGGTTCCCAACCTTTTTTGTCTCCTTCCTCCTTTGCCAATCACGTTCTCACCTGTGGACCCCTTCAACAAAGTAGGTCGAGCAAGCAAAACTGATAGCAGTTATTTCTGTAACAAATACACACATTCATATGTCACACCCCAAGCATTGTAATGCTGCTTAAAATATGTGTAGAATCCCTATGGACCCCTTGAAATTCTTCCA
>JAGKTI010041017.1:0-10314 GCA_018397915.1 Birgus latro
TTTAAACTTGTCACTGTGAAACCTTCCTAGATCTAGAGGTTAGGAAATCGTCTCGATTGAAGAAGCTATTACTTGTTTATATTCAGGAGATGCTGGAGAGGGACGCCTTCATGTGGTGGCAAGCTGCTCCGCTGCCCGCTCATTTCCCTCCATTTCCCTCCTTTTCCTCCGAAAAGAGAATGATGGACTGCAGAACGTATTCAGCCTGCCTTTCACGTGGTTTACGTTCATTGGATTCTACGGCTATCATCAAGAACGATGGATACATAATAACAATGAATGCAACATCAAACTCTATCAGTAAGACGACCAATGAGCAATGATAGTGACGACACTAACACTAGTGGTAGGCTGAGTGGGAGGTAGTGGGGGGATGGAAAGTGTAGTACTACTCTCTCTCTCTCTCTCTCTCTCTCTCTCTCTCTCTCTCTCTCTCTCTCTCTCTCTCTCTCTCTCTCTCTCTCTCTCCAAAATTGCAGTCTGAGATTGAACGAACAATGTCACATTATGAGAGAGAGAGAGAGAGAGAGAGAGCGCGAGAGAGAGAGAGAGAGAGTTACATTTAGGGGAGCATCAAAAGGGTTAACGGAGGCTTTATCTAAGATTTCCAGGTCGAAAATTCTCTGCTTAAGTGTAAATTGTAGTTAACACGAACGAAAAAATCAGCGGATTGAAGGGATTATCTCATACAGTTACTGAAAGGGTCTCGTGTCACTATAATTTTGAAAATCATATTAGCTGGGCGAGTTACTGGGCAGCCAGAGAGAGAAAAATATACTGAGAAAATCATGACTTCATTAACAGTGCAGTAGCACATCGCTGCAGGGAAAGTATTGCCATCACTCAGCATTTAAGATGGAGAGATGTCATTTAAGGCCAAGTTAGAATAAAAATAATAGATCAAAAAGCCAGTGTGTAATAATAATCCGTAAGTACTCGCATAACTCGAATGCAGTCTGTGAAAAGCATTGTTTGGGTAGAATGACGGCTAGAGATGATTCACTTTCACTCAGCAAAATTTTTCATCCCTTCGCAGCCAATTTCCAGTAACTCAAAGGCAGAATAAGACAATACTGCGGCTCTGCGTTCTTTCCATACCACTCATTAGCGGCTAACATGATGCTGTAGTGTAAATCTCTTGTTACAGTTCAGCATTCAAGACGAAAACATGGTAAGTGTAAACCTAGCTAAAATGAACAGAGTATAATCGCAGAACTTAAAAAAAAAAAAAATAAGGGTAGATGTATGTTGCAAGGAGGTATAATTACATCAGGCTGTTGTCAGGAGATGGGTGTATCTCACTGACTGAGGACGATAGAGTTAATTTATATGCAAATGCAAGGCAATCAGCGTCAGTCCGCCTCTTAATATGCGACAGTGAGACAGAGTAACTGCTTGAGGCAAACGTTACCAACTACAACTTAACCTGGGGCTAAAGACGGGCACCTTCATGTGTTGGCACCGATTCAACCGGGCGGCTCCTTTGGCTGGCTTTACGGGCGTCCCTCACCTATTTCCCCATCCTCCTTAAACAGCTTGAGGTAAATATTAGCAATAACATAACTTGATAATTATAATGTAAATCACATGGAAGTGTTTTTCTTTGATATTATTGATCTGTAAATCCACCTTATTTTGACATCGATTTCTGCAGGTGGAAAAATCTTTAGACTCATTGGGACTTAGGTATCTTGTATGAAATAACTGCTTCCATTGTGTTGGTAACTATAATCCGTTTGTTTTCATTTGGCAAAGTTCTTTCGGTTCAGTAGATGGCTACGGGTAATAAGACTGGAAGTTTATTTGACCAGTAATCAAAGAGACTCATTTGAGGCTTGTCGAATTTCATGCAACCACGACTTTGTATTCATATTGTGCGACTTGTCCATTTCCGTCAGATTAATACATACCAGTTAATAAAACATAATTTACAGATACAAAAAATACAAAATAAATAATTTAAAATAAAATGAGTATGTTTTTATCCATGGCAGGATCTATTGTGTTTCGCTAAGGTTAACCGTAATGAAACCAACTTAGTTCTGAGATGAATACTCGAATAATAAACTAAAAAGTTACCAAGTAAGTGGAAAACGTACGATTACTGTCCTGTCTACTTGGCTCAGCTAAACAGACATAACAACGGGGATTACATACGTACTGTTTTTCCCACAAGGACAGGACTCGTGTTCCATGTACAGGATCAGTCAGGTACCAACAAGTACATTCTTTGTTCCATGCGATCAAAATTTATAGCTGACGTAACACAACGAGAATTCTGCCTCTGCTAATGTTTTCTCAGATGGTTCGACACTTCAGGTATTTATTCGTCAAATCTTGAAGGCTACTTATTCCTTCAACTGCATAAGCACAGCAGGGAGTTGAAAGTTTTCAGTAAATTTCACCAGGAGTCAGATGTCAAAAAATGTCCTGTAAATTTAAGTAGAATTTTCAGTTGTTCAAAGATTTAAGAATATTTCACCAGGAGTCCGATGTCAGGGAAATCACTGTACAGTTTATTAGAATATTTGTATGTTCATAAGAATATGAGTTTATTTTGCAAGGGCATGGTAAGGGTGCATTAATAGAGATGGAAGGTCTGGGGTGTTAGTTAAGTATGGCCAGATGAGACATTCTCGATTTTTTAACAGTCTTGTACAATATTATATATGTCAAATACTTAAAGAAGTAACATGACACAGCATGTTTGCCAACAAAGCATACTTTGTGACAGTGGAATTTTTCAGTATAATTTCAAAAAGCAGAAGGTTGAACAATAACTGTGAGAGCATTTAGAAAGTATTACCTGAGTACGCTTGTGGCACGATAGGTATCGTCATCGCTATGAGGGATCTGTCCTGTATTAAATGAAAGGGTTCGATGGTAACCAGAAGATAGGAGAGACATAACTGTAATATAAATTATATAACTTAGGTATGGGGAGACAGAGGGGGACATTGCTTTATCAAGGAAGAGGCTAGAACATACAAACAGTGTAGCAAAAGTTTATAGTGTAACATAATCATAGTAAAAGCTATTAGAGAAAGTCAAATCACATAATGATATGTAGTTAAGAAAGAGGGTAATGAAAGAGGAATCTGTATTACCAGTTCTCTGCCAGTTTCTGCTCAGTAACTGTAGTTCCGTAACATTTTTTTTTTCTTACAGAAGATGAACAGAGGAAGGAAGTACAAGTTAAACTAGAAAGAACTCAGAGATTGCATACCATCGCCTATGCCATTGCTACTAAAAAGGACCCAGATCAGGATCCGTAGAGATATTGTGTGGAATACATAGGATCCGGATCCGCCCCCCAAATTAATCAATTGATCCTTCACCCATGGCCCACTCTTCCACAAAATTCTTTTGAAATTCATTCGGAACTTTTGGAGGATATTTAGGATCCGTATCCGCCCCCAAACTTAATACATTCTTTCTTGGCCCATGGTCCACTCTTCGACAAAATTTCATTGAAATTCACTTAGAACTTCTGAAGATGACGTGCGGGATACTCCGGGTTCGGATCCGGATCCGCCCCAAATTTAATTAAATTTTTCTTGGCCCATAGCCCACCCTTCCACAACATTTCATTGAAACTCATTGAGAACTTCTGGAGATATCGTGTGGCCAAACAAACAGACAAAGATTGGTGAATACATAACCTCCTCCAACTTTGTTTTCGGAGGTAATAAATAAATAATCCATACACCAGATTACAGATCTCCCCTATTCACATTTTTTATTTTTAACTTGAACTGCTGTAGATTGAAGTCTGGGGAGAAATTATTCTGGGGAAGCCAGTTCCAGAGAGGTGCAGTTTGGGGAATAAAAGAATTTTAATGGACAGAAGTTCTGTAACATGGCAATGTGACAGTCCAGTCATGAGCACCACCAGATGCTCGTGAGCACAGGGGAAGGCGTGGAGAGGTGGAAAAGTATCTGTAAAATAATGGAAGGGAGGCAACTTTCCTTCTTACCTGTAGGGCAGGTAGAACATATGCAGTTGCAGAGTTATTAATAATTCTTACACGTTTGTTCTGAATTTTGTCCAGTTGTTTTGGTGCAACCTCTCCACATCCACTCCACAAGGATGAACAATATTCCAGCTGAGAGTGCACATGACTCTACTAAATTATAGCAACTGCTTGTCAGTGAAGTAGTTGCTGATTCTATTTAATAGTCCAGATTTCTTTGAAGTGGTTTTAGCAAGCGATCTATCATGAAAGGTCCAACTGAGGGTACTGTAAAGTGAAACATCGAGAATTTCAATACTTTTAGAGATCGGAATATTAGTAGCATTGAAGGTAATATAAGAATGAAGCAATATCTGTCAATTGGTAAATTGTATATATTTGGTTTTCCAAATATTAAATGAGATGTTGTTACTGTCCCCATTCAGTTATTTCAGATAAATCTTGATTTGTAGAGATTGCTGTACTGAGTTGTGATTGTAAGATATTAAACTTTTTGAGTTGGTATTTAAATGTGAAAGAACTGTGAAGTGTTCAGTCCGCTGCATATGAATGAATGAGATTATGGGTGATAGATAACTCATGAATTAGGAATAAGGTTGGAGAAAGGACTGAACCTTGTGGCACTACGGTATTAATCGAGTGGAAGTTGGAATACGCATTATCTACTTTTATCTTTCTGTTGCTGAGGTATTATGAAATCAATGGAACAAAAGATGATAGGCCATAACAGGAGAGTGTTAATAGCAGGGATAGGTGCCTCACTCTGTCAAAAGGTTTAGAAATATCAAGGGCTACTGCATAGGTTCCTCCATGTTCAACACTTGACTGATGGATGGTATATGAGTCAAGAGATTGGGTATATCGACAATGGATCTTTTGTGGTGAAAACCATACTGTCTGTCACTAATTAAGTTGCTGGATTCAGGATGTTTAACAATATGCTTATAAGTTACAATCCCAAATAGTTTACTAAGAGAAGATGTGATAGCTATTGGTCTGTAATCAGAGGGGTCAGTGGACCTTCCTTTCTTCAGGTCTGGGTGGATATTGGCTTCTTTCCAAGAATAACGGTATGAAAAATTGCGGATGCATAGTCTGAATAATTTAGCTAGAACAGGAACAAGTTTTAAGGAATACTTTTTTCAAAACAATTGGAGGAATTCCCTCTGATCTGGAGCTTTGATGGTTGGTACATTATCTAGGATGGATTTTATATATCTAGTTTGTATCTTAAGTGGAGCAGTTTCGGGAGAGTCGAGTTCTTGTATAGGGACGTTCTGACTAACATCCTCTAAGGAAGAATTTGTGACAAACGTACCAGCAACGATGTTCGCTTTTTCACGTGCGTCATTTATAATGTTTCCACCTGAAGATTTTAGTGAAGGAATGGGCGATAACTTGTTAAAGTTATTATTGAAAGAACTGAGAGTTAGCCAGAATATTCTAAGGTCATTAGGAGTATTTAGAATTTTGGGTGCTTGGTTGTGAAGAAAGTTTGATTTAGTGAGATATATTAATGCTTTTGCATGGTTTCTCACAATTTTAAATTGATTTAGGGATTCAGATTTTTATTTTATTTTATGTTAAAGTTATTTGCTGAGGAGTTTTGGGTCGTTTCCGTGGCACAATTGCTGTCAAACCATTTTTAGGAGTCTGATCTTTTAGTAAGTTGTTGACTGGGTATGAATAATTCCACCCCAGCTTATATTAAACCATAAATGTAGGACTGGGTATATTGATGTCAGTGGAGAGGAAAGACTGCCATGGAATATCAAGAAGATAATTTCTAAATCCATCCCAGTTTACCCTATCAAAGTGCCATCTGGTCACCTTGACAGATTCAGAACAGGGAGGCTTTGGGGCAGCTGACTAATGAGGCTTTGGTGAGACAGTGGTCGGAGGATCCGAGTGGTGACAGTACCTCTCTCCTATACTGATCTGGGTTATTTGTAAGGAATGGGTCCAAGAAGTTGGCGCTGTGGTCAGGATTATCTGGTATTCTGATTGGTTGTTTTACCATTTGCTTGAGATTAAACGATTCTACAAACAGCTCGCATTCTAAAGCAGTATCGTCAGTCCTGGGAGAAAGCAATATTCACTCTGCATTATGGACGTAAAAATTACCCAAATGGAAAGCTCAGTGGTTAGGCTGAGGTTAAGGTTGGTCAACTGTGTGGATATGGAGTCAAATATGCTGGGTTCTGAAGCTGAGAATTCTATGCATGTCGGTAGAACATTGTACTCAGAATTAGCCCGCGAATACTCTCCTAAATTTTCCCACAGTTTCCTGGGACATCTTGTACATGAAGAAGTAAAATGAGCCTCGCAAATACTGAAGAGGGATAAGGCAGAATATGCAGATGGATTTTCCTCATCAGTCTCCTTAACCCAATATCCCGTAACAGATGTGCCTTTCTTGATAGCACAACCACACACCTATTTTCGAGTATACACCGCTTATTTTGGAGTGCATAACACGTATTTTGGAGGGCATAACCTATACTTTGCAGCATAACATGTATTTAGAGACACACTTGTCTTGTGGGGGGGACACCTACAAATGTGTCCCTTCTTCAGTGACAAGCCCCTTCCTTGTTACTAGGCTTTTATCACGTATTTTAGGGGTGGATCAATCCTACTAGACTATTTCAGCCAAACCCAGATGATTTTAATCACCTGAGAGTGTCATGGGATCCCGAATATTATAGTGAGAGCTCGGAACTCAACATGGTAACCGAGAAAACTACACTCTGTTCACATTAACTTGATGTAAAATTGCCGTCTCTCCATCTTGAATGCTAAGTTTCATGAAGAGAGTAGCAGCAGAATATGGTGATAGTCACAAACAAGTGTTGCTTGGCACAACAAACCTTGTCCGACAGCAGTTGTTTTATTGCTCTTGAATACTGACTCGTTTCTGCCATTTTGCATCAGTGCACAATTAAAATCTATAGTAATGGCACAAATGTTTTCAAGTTACACCCTCTGAAAATTCGTGATCTTGCATTTAACCTTCCAAGGTCACTCAAGGTCAAAGGTCATGCTGCCAAATTATAGTCCTTGAGACTTCCTATATCTTGGTAATAGTAAATATCTCTATCATCAGTGACTATCGAGCCCCCTTAATATGCATGAACTTGGGTTCAACCTTTCAAGTTCACTTACAGTCTAAGGTCAATGTACCAATAAAAAAAAATGGGATTTCCTATATGTTGTTAATAGTAAATATCTCCCTGTCTTCAACCAGTTTCGAATTATAGCCCCCTGAATATGTGACCTTGAGTTTGACCTTTTATGGTCATTCAAGGTCAAAAGTCTTCGAGCCAAATGAAAGCCCATATTACGAGTCCCTGTATGTTCCTGATAGTAAATATCTCTATCTTCAGCCATTTCTGTATGGTGTGTTGAGTGTTGTGTGTTTTAGCGAGGTTAGAAACCCAAGCAAGGCCTGCATAATTCATTACTGAACGTATAGATTGTTTGTACACTGTGGTGGTGGTTTCTTTGCTGTGTCCAAATGTTGTTTGGACAAATGATCATTGGGCATTGAGTCTTGGTGTTAATTTGTTTTGAATGTTTGTAATGTGTTATTTAAATGACATTGATGTACTGTACGTTACACCGATGATTTTGTCTGTGTGTACGTGGTAGGGGAGTGTTGTTTATGGTGAGGTGGGGAATGTGACTATGTTCTGCTGTCTGGTTTGTGAGAATGGTAACTGTAGTTTTGGCTTGGGCTATTGTGAGTCTGTTTGTGGTGAACCATTTGTGTAGTGTGTTGAGGTAAGGTTGGAGGTTATGTGTGGCTGTTTGCCTTTTGGTGTATATATGTAAGTGTTATGTCATCTGCATAGGAAGCTATGTGTATTTGTGGTGTGTGGGTACGTCATGCATGTATAGGTTAAAGAGTGTAGGGGACAAAACAGATCCTTGAGGGACGCTATTTATGATGTTTCTGATATTCGATGACTGACCAGCAAATGTTACATGTGGGCATCTGCCTGCTAAATACTTTGCCAGCCATCTTTTTGTTGTTACTGTGCATGTTTGGTTGGATATTTTGTTTGCTGCGAGGTTGTGGCAGAGGATGGCATCAAAAGCTTTGCTAATGTCTAATGTGACTAGTTGTTTTCTTTGTGGTGGCCTAGCTGAATTGATGCCATCAAAAACTCTTTGTGCAAGGTCTGTAAGAACAGTGTTTGTGGAGTGTAGTGACCTAAAGCCATGTTGTGATGGGGCTAAGGGGATGTGAGGTGTAATTAATTGTAATACCAGTCGTTCAGTGACTTTGGAGGGGGTGCAGAGGAGTGTGACAGGGCGGTGTGAGGAAGGTAACGTGGGGTCTTTGTTGGGTTTGGGGATAGTGATGATAGTACCATGCTTCCAGATATTGTGTATTATGTATGATGGTACTATGCTTCCAGATGTTATGTATGACAGTACCATGCTTCCTGATGTTGGGTATTATGTTGTGTGAGTAGCTATAGTTTCATATGTTGGTGAGTACTTGTATGCCTTGTGGTCCAAGGTGTTGAAGGTGTATGTTGCTCATATTGTCTGGTCCACGGGCAGATGAGTGCTTCAGGTTGCTAATGATGTGCTTCATCTGGTTGTAAATGAGGGGTGCAAAGTCTCTGCCTGTAGGGAACTGTCTTTTGCGTCAGATGACACGTCGGTCATCACGATGGGGGTTTAGATGGCTAACATGTGAAAAGTGATTGATGAGAGTGTTTGCTTGTTGTTTATTTGAAGATATGGTGTCTGTTGTTGTGATGGCAGCGTGTGATTGTAGAGTGTTGCTGTTGGGGGATGTGATGCTGTTTAGTGCTTTGTAGAGTTTGCTGGTGTTTGTTTTGTGATCAAGTGTTTGGAGATAATTATTCCAGTTTAGTGTTTGCTGTTCTGATATTTTATTGTTCTGATATTTCAGTGTTGTGTTCTTGTATTTGTTGTATGGTGTCACGAATTTTCTACATCGTGAATTTATGTAACATAAATCGTGACATCGAGTGATTTTGCGGGAGCAACGAATGATTCTGAAATGCACGAGATTTCGCTCATTCTCTCAACCTTCCACTCGCGTACTGATATTCACATCAAGTTGTCAAAACTTTCGTCATTCTTTCGCGAGTGATTGTCTTTATGTACAGGCAATGCATTCTTCTGAACGATAATTTCTGAATTATCGCTTCTGCCTCCCTGGCCGTTAGTCGGCCACACCCTTTTCACACGTTCCTCACGTTGGACACTCGAAAACATAGTCAGTCTGTTTCTTAGTCTCGGAGTGTGTGGTTGCGCCGTATGAAGGCTCGAGCGGTCTCTTTTCTTAGCGATTTCAGGTCTCAGCCTGTATTGGCGTGTATTCCCGAAGCTCCCACCAGCTTGGTGATCGACTACAGCAGCATGGTCTCATCCATACCGATTAGTATTTTCTTTTGTTTTTCCTAGGCTTAAGTTTTTGGTTATTTAGCTATTTGTCTGAGTGTTTGAGTGAGTGCATTTCCCTTTCCTTGGTTTGAATTGATTCACGTAGCGTAAATTTATTTTCTTGTATTCAGTAAATTTACAGTTCGTTTTCTTGAGCTTTGTTAAATGTAACAGTCGTGTTTGATTTCCCCACATATTTAGTACACTTTTGCTGCTCCACGTTAACACAACTCCTTATATTAATCACGACTGGTACTTAGGCCAGCTTTTGGTATTAATTCTTAAAGCCGTTGTGCTAGCTAGGAGTTTGGCTCAGCCAAGATCCTGTTTATTATCATTATTATTATTTTTTGAATGTTAAGGGGAGAAACTAACTTTCTCAGAGGCTAACAGTACAATAATACAGCCTACTTGAGCGTTTAGTCTCTGCTGTGTACTGTTGAGAAAGTCTATAAACTCTCAACTCTAGAAAACTGGTGAAGTAAGCCAGCATAAAACTGAAATCTCTACTTGATTTCACGAGTCGATTCTCTCGTAATAATCGACTCGATAGTCATTCCTAGCACACATAGCTATACATTGTATACTCTGATATACAATATTACATTTTCCCCCTGACATGGTGTCTTATGTATGGGGTGTTAGGGAGTGTTCTAGTGTATCGCATTGACAGATGAGGCCTCGAATTTCTGGTGTGAAGTTGGTGTTGTGTCTCTTATTGTTGCCTCTAGTAATGTGTCTTTTATTTGCTTTCTGAATAATTGTATTGGAAGTGTGCACAGCGGTGTTGATGCTTGTGCTGGGTGTACTGTTTAATGTTTCAAAGTGTTGTTCTGTTTCAGTTGTGAATGCTTCCCAGTTGGCTCTCTTATAATTAGTGTACGTGTGAAACTCGTATTTCAAAGAAAAAGAT
>JAGKTI010041018.1:0-10314 GCA_018397915.1 Birgus latro
GGATTGAGTAGGTGAAAGTTTATATCCAAGGGGTGGTTGGGGTTTATTGCTCATGTAATGCCACTCAGGGATGAGTAGGGCTGGTCACTCTCATCTTAAATGTCAGGACCAATCTGCTTAGCCCCAGGCTCCTATGCTCCTCATAGGGCAATGTAGGATTGGTTGATGGATGGATGAAAAGTTTTGAAGGAACAGAGATCTGAGGCAGAATGACCAATGATGTTAGTTTAACAATACTATTTTTGAATTATTAACATGGTACATGGTACACAAAATTCAACAATAAAGACTAAGATAAAGAGAAAGTTACAACTCCAACAAATGAATATGCTGGCATACATAAGGATGTGCAAGAGGAGAAGGAATAATAACTTAGTGGCAATATACTTTCCTAGTATTCCTACTCAAAGAAAAAACTTTCTTGACAAGGTAAAACACACACACACACAATAACTTCCAAAGTCATATATCTGCCTTATTTTATTTCTCCCATTTCAAACAGACAGTACATGGACACATCAAAAATAATATGCATTATTGGATTACGAATCCTATTACAAGAATAAAAAAACAAATATATAAATAAAATAAAAAGTAGCCCATCCATAAAGCCTTAAACACACACACACACACACACACACACACACACACACACACATGCACAGGCACAACTCAACCCAACCTAACTCAGCCTAATATACTCAAATTTAATCTACTAGCAAGCCCACACCACCCACCTCTTCACATATCTTTGAGAGCTTCGTCTCCTCGGCAAGACGTTCCGACACGAAGTCACACGCCTCCTGTGATGTCAGCGAGTTCCATATCCCATCACAGGCCACGATCATAAAGCTGTCTTCGGGGGTGAGGGCCAGGGAGCGGATGTCAGGCAGGGGACTTATCATCTGGTCTTTGGGGCTCAAGCTTTTGTTCTGTTTGTACCCGTGGTCTCCTATACCAAGATAAGAACATTGTGGTCATCATCATCATCCTTCATCATCATCATCATCCATCATCATCACCATTTATTGCATTCATGGTCAAATGTACTAAAATGAGGTGAAATGAAAGTATTGTAAAAATATCCTCCTCCATGTTATCATAATTTTTATTGTACCCATGGTCTTCTGTACCAAAGTGAGAGGAAAATACAATTATCCTCCTTTCTGTCATCATCATCATTTATTGTACCTATACTCATGGTTTTGTGTACTTAATGAGGAAATACTAATCATCATCATCATCATCTTCCACCCAATTAACATCATTTATTACCCATGATCTGTATCAAAATGAAAAAATAATGGTAATCTTCCCTCCCTTCCTCCTACTCATCATCATCACTGCCCTTCCACCTAAGGACAGGGTGAGGTAGGATCCAGAAATCTTTCTATCATATGATGAAAAAAATTGATCATCATCATCATGTATTCCCCCATCCACCCACTTATGGATGGGATGAGGCAGGATTCAGAAAACAAGGAAAGAAATACAGGTCGAATCAGCCAACTTATAAAGGAGACTGCCTGTTGTTTTTTAAAGATTAAGGCAAACTATATACAGTTCTTTGACAGTGTAGTCCAGATTTTCATCCTTTTGCAGCTCAACATAGCTAAAAGGCAGCACATGGCAATACTATGGCTCTACATCATATCCATAGCACTTCTCCATGACTAGCATCTGAATGATAATACACAGTTACGAGTACATCTAAGAATAAAAGATGGAGATGGCAATTTTTGGCCAGGTTAAAGTGACAAATATAAGAACATGGCACTCAATAATGACCCAAGGGAGAATGAGTCAACAGCTGCCATCCAGTGAGCCTACCATCCAACTATAATAATTCTCGTTAATTTAGGGCCATCCTAAGGACAGCAATTTTATAGCAGGTGTTTGTGTGGTAGGTGGGGGTGCTCACCATCCACTCACTCGATGTAGTGCTGCTCTCAGGTGTCTGCCCTTTCATCTCCTCCATCCTTCATTTCTTCCATCCTCTTCTGTCTTTCTTTCCTTCATTCTTTTCTCGTCCTGCCTTCGGGTGACTTTACACTCCCTCTTCTGTCTTTCTTTCCTCCTCCTTCTGCCTGTGGGTGACTCTACGCTGAGTGAGAAGCCAAATGGTTTCCTGTACACCAAGAAATAATTTACTACGCTGGGTGGTAACCATATTACCAAATTTTGGCACCTGGTGGTTTAGTGAGTAATTACGGAACTCCAATCGGACTGAGCCAGTGAAGGTTTATATCCAAGGGATGGTTGGGGTTTAATGCTCAGGGATGAATGAGGCAGGTCACTCTCAACTTAAGTGTCAGAACCAACTTGCCTAGCCCCGGGCTCCTATGCTCCTCATGGGGCAATGTGGGATTGGATGATAGATTAAAGTGACGAAAGTATATAGTGTATTACTCACCAATAGCCCTAGACAGATTGAGTCCCCCATTGACTCTGCCATCTGCGGTGACCCTGCCTCCAGCTCTGATGATTCTCGCTGACTCGGGATCATCTTCGGGCTTGTGATCGATGCTGAGGTCTAGCGCTGTGCCCCCCCGACACACCACACATCGGGAGTCACCAACGTTAGCCACATATAACCGGCCGTTTCTTACCACGCTGACACAGGCTGTGCATCCACTGTCATATCCGGGCTGAAAACATGAAATGGCAGGTCAAGGTTTGTTATAAAAGCCTGCACCAAGCAAAATACACATCAGGAATGTCCAGCACTCACCATTTCTTACCACATTCTCACAGGCTCTTAATCTACCATCATATCCAGGCAGAAAACATGAAATGGCAGGTTAATCCATTCAATCCCACGATGCATACTTTTATTACCAGTATTATTACCTTCAGATCCTTTGATACAGCTCTGGAAGAAATCAGGTTGTGAAATAAGAGTTAGCTAAATGTCCATAATTCGTAAGTTATTTTTGGAAGAGCTGCAATGGTTATTTGCAATCAATCTGCATTCAATATTACAGAGAAGTCAGCAGTGATACAGAAAGGTCACACATTTTTTATCATCAGTTTATGGAATATCTGGAATTATTACATGTGATTAGTGTACATCCTTCCTTACAGAGTGCAATAAGGAATGTCAAAAGTCTGACATGTTAAATCATCGCATTTATGAAGCATTTGTTGACTGTTTGTGATTAGCCTGCAGCCCATTTTATAGTGTTGTCAGCAGTGATACAGACAGGCCAGATATGCTCTACCCTAATCACAAGCTTAAGTACTTATTGTTAACTATGGACCTTGGTAGTTATTTACTGCACTTACCTCCTCCTTCATGTTCATGGCAAACTCAGTGTAAGGATCTTCTTCATCTTCCACTTCAACGTCATCATCTTCCTCCTCCTCCTCCTCCTCCTCTTCCTCCTCACTCTCCTCACCATCAGCATCCTCCTCACCTTCTTCCTCTCTGAGAAAATATACATACATTTTTACCATTGTCATCAAAACCTCTATTCCCACCTAAGAATGATGTGAAGTAGAGTCCAGGAAAAATCTATACAGTATATATAAAACAAATCTTCTACCCGATTAAATGGGCCATACTCTTTGCTCACCATTCAAGCCCCCAGAATCCTGACACTATCACACAGGAATAAACATCCACACTCATTAAAGCAATACATAAACTATCTTGAACTCTATCTATCTATTGCCAGACGCCTCAATCCCGAACGGGGTGGCCACAAACAAATCGCCTCCATGTCACTCTGTCCCCTGCCATTTCACTACCACGCTCCCAACTCACACACCCCTCTCTCATATACCTCTCCACTCCATCCCTCCATCTCATCCTCGGCCTCCCCCTCCCTCTCGCCCCCTCCACCTCACTCACATACACTCTCCTCGTCAATCTTTCACTCTCCATCCTCTCCACATGCCCAAACCACCTTAACGTGTTTCTCCTAACGCTTCCCATCACGTCCTCAACCACACCACAACGCTCCTTCACTTCCTCATTTGTTAGTCTGTCTCTCCATGTGACTCCACATGCTCCTCTCAAATAACTCATTTCCACTGCTCTCACTCTTGACTTCTGTCCTTCCAACAGGGTCCAAGCTTCACTTCCATATGTCAGAGTTGGTATCACAATACTGTCATGTAACAACTTTTTCACTTCCATGCTCACCTCCCTGTTTCTTATCACTGCTTTCAACGAACCAGCAACCTTCCTTCCCTGCTGTACCCTTTCGAGCACTTCACCCTCCAGACTACCATCCTTACTCATCACACTGCCCAAGTACTTAAATTCACTCACATTCTCCATATCCTTCCCATCCAATCTCACTGTACACTCACTGGCTTCACTTCTCTCGAAGACCATCACTTTACTCTTCCCCACATTCACCTTTAGATTCCGTTTCTTACACACTCTCCCAAACTCATCTACCAAGCCTTGCAGCTCCCCTTCATCTTCGCTCAACAACACAGTATCATCTGCAAACAACAGTACAGGGAGTTTCCAAACACTGCCCTCTCTCACTAGGGCCGCTCCAACATCCACTGCCCGACCTTGTATCTCTTTTATAACCCCATCCATATACAGATTGAACAACCATGGAGACATGACACATCCTTGTTTCAATCCAACCTTCAAATGGAAAGATTCACTCAGTTTGCCATCCACACGCACTGCAGCCTTAGCACCCTCATACATACTCTTCACTGCCTTCAACAACTTCCCATCCACTCCATATATTCTTAATACCTTCCACAAACCTTGTCTATCCACCCTGTCATATGCTTTCTCCAGATCCATGAAGGCTGCATACAACTTCTTGCCCTTCTCTAGAAATTTTTCCACTAAGGATCTAAGAATGAATATCTGGTCTACACAACCTCTTCCCTTCCTAAAACCTCCTTGTTCTTCTCCAACTAATTCCTCAGTAATTTCCCTAACTCTGTCAATAAGTATCCTACCATATATTTTTCCTATTACACTGAGAAGGCAAATGCCCCTATGATTACCACACACTGCTTTTTCCTCTTTTCCTTTGTACAGTCATGAACAGCAATAACAAGACCATATGTGCAGTAATTGTGACTGGGTAAGGTGGTGTACAAATATAGAATGTGGAATTATGAGAAGCTTAAAAAAAAAGTAAAATAAATAAACTAAAAAAAACAAGAAAGAGAGTGAACTACCAGAAGTACACCCAGTGAAATGTGTTAGTTCAACATGCCTTGTTTACCGTACAATACTCACCCTCCTTCATCTTCATCCTCCTCTTCCTCAAAGTTATCATCCTCTTCATCTTCATCATCGCTGCCCTCTTCCTCCATGGCTCCTTCCCTTCCCCCAGCCTGGATCTTTCTGTATATCTCAGCTGCTCGGATTGCTGCCTCTCTTCTTCTTCCTTTGGCCTTTGCTTCCTTCATAGCCTGGATTTCAGAGTTCTTGAGTAGAGCCTTCCCTTTTCCACCTTTCCCACCGCCTTTTCCTTTACCCTTCCCTGTCTCCTGTTGTTGCTCTTCTCCATTTATAACAGCATCTCCATTTTCCTTTAATTCCTCTGCTTTAGCTGAATCCTCTTTATTCTCTTTATGGTCACCATCTTTTATACTCCCCTTCTCCCCTTCCTTTGTCTTCACCTCCCCATTCTCCTCCTCTTTCTTCACCTCCTCCTCTTCTCCATTCACCATGTGTTTGGGTCCCTCTCCATTCACTTCTTTGGAATTTGACTGATCTGCTGCCAACTCTTCCGAACCAGGCTCCTCTTTACTGGCCTCATCCGCATCAGAAAAGTCAAATTTAATGGGACCTTCTGATTCTTTGTTACCACTGCTGTCGCTGCTGCCACTGCCGCCACCACCACAGGTACTGGTCTTTGCTTTGAGGAATGGAGAAGTTACCTGCAAGACAAATAAATATGATGAATGTGCGTACTGAACAGCTCCAAGATCACTATGGATTCTAGATATCACTAATTATTAATGCTTTGAGTATACAGCAAGCCCATAACTAATTAAATAAATACAGTATATAAATAAATAAAGAAGTGAATAATGACAGTTATCATTCTGCCTCTTTTCTCCATCCACAGGCAGTGAGAAAAAGAGAGAGAGAGAGAGAGAGAATGACAATGATAAGATGGATATGCAGTGCATCCTTGAGTGCGAGGCCTGGGGGAGCTAGGATTGCCAGTTAAGCGTTGGGAGTAAGGATGGGACTTGAATGTATTGCTGTTGTGATAAGGATGGGTAGATTGAGATGATTTGGACATGCTGACAGGATTATGGCAACTGGATGTGAAATATGAGAAGTGTGACAGCTGGGAGTAGGCTTGCAAAAGGCAGACCAAAAAATACCTGGAACATGGTCACAAAGTGTGACATCAGGGATAAAGGACTGAATAGGGAGGCTGCCAGGGATTGAGCAGCAAGGAGAATCACCATTAAGTGACCAAGGCCAACTAATGCAAGCATGATGAAGCCTGTGCAAACAATACAATGGGAGAATTAACGAAGAGCATTTAATCAACAAAAAGAAAAAGAAAAATATATACAGTACACTGGTGAATTAACTGGAATATGTCGAAATATACTTTGGCCTCGGCTATATTACATGTATAACAAAGTAAGGATAATGAAGTATAACTCGCTTGGAAAAAAAGGAAAGGTGGAATACCCTACTTTTATTCTATTTTTTAGGCATTTACAGGACAAAACAAGAATGAAGAGGGAGAAAAGTTAACGTTGGGGATGACATAAGAAAAAGCCAGGCAATAGTCTAGGCCTACCTTCTCTTTATTGTGTTGAGCAAGGTGAGGGTATCGTGCCATCACCTGGTCCAAGGGCATGGTGGCCTCACGGTAAAGGTCCTGTACGTCCTCACCATCTGAGTCAGAGTCGTCATCCCCCCCTGTGAAAGGGAAAGGAAAGTAATAGCCTCCTCATCAATGATCATGTCTTTCATTCTGCTCTTCCTAAGTGTTCCATATATCTGGAGGTTCTATACATGGCTTTGGGGGAAACGATCTCAGCCAGCAAACCAAACAAGTCATGCACTTTTTTTTTTTTTTTTTTATGTGTTCAACTTTGGGCATAGGCTTCACAGCCTGCTACCAAGGATACTTGGCTGGATACTCTTCCACCTGATTATATATATATGCATATCTATATAGAAAAGTACAGTAAACCCTTCATAAGCCAAACTATATGGGGCTCTACCCTGGTTCGAATTACCGATTTTTCCGGCTTACCGAATTTTCACCCCCCAAAATTGCTAAGACAATACCTATTACTTGTCCTTTCAACACTAAATTAAAGAAGCATATATAAATAAATAAGTTATGACAAAAAACAATTTAGTGCATTTAATATACATATAACCCCTTCAGTGCTGGGTTTATTTTCATTTTGTTCTTGTTGCCACCAGACAATTTTAGTCAGTGTAGGTTGGATCTGTGGAAGTGCACGGGGTTGGTACAGCCTTCGTTTGCCCCTTCAGTATGTGAGTCCAGTCCTGAGTGCCATAAAATCGGCTGGAGAAAGCGCAAATAAAGTAGAAATAGACGTCACAGTACTGAAGTGGTTAACTGGTAGAAAATCATTCACAGAGGCAGTACAGACTGTCGGTAGCGTGTGTTGGAGATGGATTTTCACCTCCCCAAATTGCAATAACAATACTTATTACCTGTCTTCTTAACACTAAAGTAAAGGAGCATATACAGTGTATAAATTAATAAAGAAAGACAAAAAAGAAAGAATTCAGTGCACATAATTTGCCTTTCGCCAGAGGCAGTAGATCGTCGGCAGTTTGTTTTGTTTTGGAGACAGAGGTGGTGGAGATGGGTGAGTTCACACTTGAATGTAAATTCTAAAAAGTACCCAGTATTTATTTCACTCTATATTAAGAACTAAACTTAAATGTAATCACTGTAATAGACTGCAGTGTAACACCTTTCGTTAGAGGCAGTAGATTCTTCGAAGTTCGGCAGTTTCTTTTGTTTTGGAGATGGAGTTGGTGAAGGTGGGTGAGTTCACACTTTAACGTAAATTCTAAACAGTACCCAGTATTTATTTCACTCTATATTAAGAACTAAACTTAAATGTAATCACTGTAATAGACTGCAATGTAACACTTTCAGTAATAATAGTACTGAACTTTAATCATGATCACTACACTAAGTCACACGCGCACATTTTTTTTTTTTTTAAGCTTCATTCCTTTACGACTAGAGGTGCCAGTATCACTTCTTTTAAGCTTTGAACCTTCCATGGCAAGGCAGAAGGCAAAAGGAGAGCACTGCTCAGCACTAGATGACAGTAAGAATGGCACAACTACCATCTCCAAAAGCAAGCAGCAGACTGGCGCCACGTGTCCGCCTAGCGCCATTTCTCCCCCTACTTTCGCATTTCGGCCTACTTTCATACATGGTCTCGGCCTGAGTTCGGCTAACTGAAGATTCCGGCTTCTAAAAGTTCGGCTTATGCAAGGTTTACTGTACATGTGTACACACACACATCTTTATCTCTTTTCTATCGCTACTTAAATGGTCACTGCTCCTCTGAACTGTCTGCTTGCATCCCTCCACTGCTACGACGGGCACATAGCACCCGTCTAGCAACAAACGCTCATCCCTTTTCTGTCCAACTCTCTAATACAAGAGTTAACTGTTACTCCCAGTCCTTCTTTTATGCAAACAGGTCAACTCTGGAACTGTCTTCCTCTGTCTGTATTTCCTACCTCCTATGATTTCCAGTCTTTCAAATGCAGTGTGTCCAGGCATCTTGAATTGAACGGATTGAATTTGGCTCTCTTTTGTATTGTGTTTCTTCTTTCTTGGAAGGAACAGTTTGCGGGCCCACGGCCTTTAGTTCCTTGTTCCTTGCATTAAAAAATAAATAAATAAATAAGAAAAAAAGAAACCGATACATAGGCTACACAAAGAGGCATAAGGTTATTAGAGGTTAAAACAAGTTATGGAAAGGGGAATGAAACTAGTGCTGAATAGTGAAGGATGGAGGCTTTCATATCTGATGCATTCAGATGATACGCTCCATGCTAAAACTGGACATCAATTTTTACCACCTGGCTTCCTGTTGTCAATGTTTGTACATCTACCTTACCCTGCTCAACCTCAACCTCTCTGCAAAAATATGAAAAACAATGAACCATAAATAGCCTGAAGTATCCAACTCACCCTGTTCTTCCTCATCCTTGGTGCCGGCAATGATCTTCAACTCGGAGATCACATCAGGGCGCACAAGGGTGGCATCGAGACCCATGAATGTTTCAGTGAGGGCGCGGGGAAGGTTGCCTTCTTTGTATGACTTGCTGCTCTTCAGATAATCTGGCAGTTTGAGTGCCGTGTACGTTGATACCTCATGCCCCCCATGTCCATCATAAACAGCGAATACGTGTGTGTCATCATCAAAGTCCAAGATGGAGTTGTGAGCATCCTGGAGACAGACACAGAGATCAATAATATTATGGTCAACAGCTGAGCAAGAATATGCTTAAGAGTTTGTTCTCACCAAAGACCAAGATGCCATAACTAAAATTACCATATATCATTACCTGTATTCTAGTGAAACAACTTTGCAAATAACAGAGCCAAATTAATACAAATGCTTAGGTCTGACTGAACATACTGTGCTGTATGGTGTGTTCTGGTGCATACATACATTAAACTGACATACACACATATCGGTATATAAAAAATGTACCAGGTAAAAGGGAAGTTGTTGAATGAAGTGAAGAGCATGTATGAGGATGCTAAGGCTAAAGTGCGTGTGGACAGTGAACTGAGTGAATTTTTTGAAGGTTGGATTGAAACAGGGATGTGTCATCTCTCCATGATTCTTCAAACTGTATGTGGATGAGGTTATAAAAGATATACAAGGAAGGGCAGTGGATGTTGGGGCAGCCCTGGTGAGACAGGGCAGTGTGTGGAAACTCCCTGTACTGTTGCTTGCAGATGATACTGTGTTGTTAAGTGAAGATGAAGGGGAGCTGCAAGGCTTGGTGAATGAGTTTGGGAGACCGTGTAAGAAACGGAAGCTAGAGGTGAATGTAGGGAAGAGTAAACTTATGGTTTTCAAGAGAAATGAAGTCACTGAATGTACAGTGAGGCTGAATGGGGAGGAAATGACTCACCAGGGAGATCTTTTCAGCCTAACACCAATCAGACAGAAAATTGATAGAACAATCTCCACCAATCTGGGTGCATCTATTGTTTAAATATACGGTATCATTACAGATAAAAAAGAATTTTATGTAGCTTTACAGACACCTCCAAAACTGGAAGGGATATATACAATGCCATGACACTTCAAATTTTCATTAAATAA
>JAGKTI010041020.1:0-10314 GCA_018397915.1 Birgus latro
AAAGCATCAAATAAATAAATTGTTACCAGAAAAAGAGTTAGGTATGGCAAAGGTGTTCACTGTTCACCAACAGCACCGGTCATTCTTGACCTTAACCTAACCTAACCTAAATCAGAAAACCACCTACCTACCCCCCTCCTGGACATGCATAGCACTTAATTAAGACCCCATTCACATAAATAATTGGCACAAAGCATGCATTAATCGAATTTTAACCCAAAAATGATGATTTTGAGGTGAGTAAGGCAATGATTATTACTGAGAAAATCACCTTTTCACAGCCTATGCACTCAAATATGGGACACAAAGCATGAAGTAAATAAAATGTAACCAGAAAAATTATGATTTAGAGGTGTGTGGGGCAAAATTGGATTTAGAGGTGTGTGGGGCAAAATTGTTCACCAGTTGACTAGTAAACGTAAGAGACATGGTAATCACTGAGAAAATCACCTCTTTCACAGCCTGTGCACTCAAATATGGGACAAAAAGCATGAAGTAAATAAAATGTAACCAAAGAATGAGGATTTAGAAGTGATTATGGAAAATATTTAGCAGTTGACAAAGTTTACTTACAGTCCATGACTGTTGTTTACCCTCATCTCTAAGGTTTTTACAGTGGTCATAATTGCTCTTGAAACATGTCCAGTAATCCAGTGTTTAACTACACTTAATCCTTAGCATTGTGACTTTTGATTATTTAAACAAGAACGAAAATACCACAAACGAGCGGACAGCCATCCACTGTTCACGAGAGCTGAGAGAGAACTAGTAGGAGGGAGATTGAGGGAGAAGGGAGCTAGTCGGCGTGGGCGGGAAATTCAAACTGACGCGGTCATCAGCCCACGATGTCCGAATACTGAGGTGTCCGGATAGTAGAAGGATTACTGTATTATTATTATTATTATTTTTTTACTCAAATTATACACGTGAAATATCATAAGCTCTTTGGTATTGCTCTCAGAAACTCGACATGACCACTAGTCTTTTTGCTAGGTACTGATACTGAAGCTGAACTTTCTTCCATCTCATCTCTCATATGTGTATATGTAAAAAACAATACTTATTTGTGAAAAAAATATAGAAATGTAGAAATGGGTCAATATACAAATCAACAAAATATGGATAACTCACTTGCTCCACAGGTGTTGAGCTGCTGGCAGGAACTTGAAGGAATTGAAGATGAGTTAGGTAGTGTGTGAGCTTGTGTGTGTATTTACCTAATTGTATTTACCTAATTGTGATACACAGGAAATGAGCTACGCTCATGGGGTCCCGTCTCTGTTTCTCAATAAGTCAAATTTTGCTTTAAACTCATTTAAGTTTTTAGACTGGACGATCTCTTTGTCCAGTCTATTCCACAGGTCTATGCCTCTATACGGAAAACTATATTTCTTGATGTCCTTCAAGCAGCGTGGCTTCTTCAGTTTCAGACCATGTCCTCTTGTTACTCTCTTATCCCATAAAAACAGATCTTCTCTATCAAGTTTATCTACTCCCATCATGGTCCTGAACATTGCAATCATGTCACTCCTCTCTCTCCTTTCCTCTATGGATGGCAAATCCAGCCTTTCTAGCCTCTCATCATATGACAGATCTGCCAGACTGGGGACCATCTTGGTTGCTCTTCTTTGTATTCTCTCAATCTTGTTTATATCTTTCTTTTTGTGTGGGGACCACACTACTGCTGCATATTCTAACCTGGGGCGGATCATGGCCACTATCAGTTTTTTCATCATCTCTTCATTCATGTAATGAAATGCCACTCTTATGTTGGTCAAGAGTTTATATGTCTCTCTAACTATCTTGTTGATGTGTTTTTCAGGTGACATACTATCCTGGACCCATCATATAATTCAGTGATGGTCTCTTGGTGCTTTTATCCATTTCCAATATTTTACATTTTTTTGCGTTGAATTTCATTTCTCACATCCGGCTCCAGTCATGTATCCTATCCAGATCCTCCTGCAGCATTTTACAGTCCCCTTCAACCTCTACCTTCCTCAAGATCTTTGCATCATCAGCAAACAGACTTGCATAACTGTTCACTCCATCTACCATATCATTTACGTAAATCAGGAACATTACTGGTGCCAACACTGAGCCCTGTGGGACACCACTTGTTACTTCTATCTATCCAGACATCCTGTCCTTTATTACTGTCCTCATTTGTCTGTCTCAAAAAGTCTCTCATCCATTCCAGGAGGTTACCCTTCAGTCCTCCTATATGCTCTAATTTCCACATCAGTCTCTTATGGGGTACCTTGTCAAAGGCCTTCTCCAAATCTAAATATATACAATCCACCCAACCGTCTCTCTCCTGCAGCACATCAATCATTCTTGAGTAAAAGCTCAACAAGTTGGAAACACATGACCTTCCACTTCTAAATCCAAATTGACTTTCAGTCAAAATATTCATCTCTTCCAGATATTTTATCCACCTATCTTTCAGAATCTTCTCGCACAATTTTGCAACCATGCTGGTTAGGGTCACTGGTCTAAAGTTCAGGGGTTCTTCCTTGTTTCCTCCCTGTAAATTGGTACCACATTTGCTCTCTTCCATTCCCGAGGCACTTTCCCTTCTTCCAGCGAACACACTATTAAACTGTGAATCTTATCTGCCAGTTGGTCTCTGCATTCCTTCAGTACCCAATCTGAAATTCCATCTGGTCCTGGGGCTTTCCTTACATCTTGAGTTTTCAATAATTTATACACTTCATGCACTTCCACTTTTATATCTTTTATCACCACATTCCTAGTCACTCCCTCCCTCTCCACAAACTCCCCTTCATTAATAAAAACTGATTGGAAACGTTTGTTCATTATTTCAGCTTGCAGTGCCGCATCATTGTAGACCTCTCCTTCTACTTTCAGTTTGGTGATTCTTTCCTTTTGTTTCAAACTGCCATTAACAAATCTATCAAACAATTTGGGTTCATCCTCACATTTGTCGATTATACCTTTTTCAAAGTTCCTTTCTTCCTCTCTACGAATTCTTGTATATTCATTTCTAGTTCTTATATATTCTTCCTTTGTTCTGTTATTAGCTCTCTTTCTCCATTTGTTCCACGCCATGTCCCTCTCTTTTTTCGCTATCATACACCTTCTATTAAACCACTCCTTTTTCCTGGGTGGATGCGTGAGTGAGAGTGAGTGTGAGTGTGTGTGTGTGGGTGCATGAGTGAGTGTGAGTGTGTGTGTGTGTATGGGTGCATGAGTGAGTGTGAGTGTGTGTGTGTGTGTGTGTGTGTGTGTGTGTGTGTGTGTGTGTGTGTGTGTGTGCGTGTGCGTGTGTGTGTGTGTGTACAGTAGGCGCGGAAAGTATTGACGCTAAAGGGCCGATGTCATTCTTTTTCACGTTAAGTGAAGTAGGGTCAATACTACCCTCCCCTGTTATGCAAAATGAGCTGACGCTTTTTCAACGGGAGCTGGCAACCCTGCTTGATAGGTTTGGCACCACAGGAGCAGACTCAGTACTGTTTGGGCAGCCACAGGAGGAGGATTGTCTCTGTGTGTGATGCACCACGAGGGCATGTCTTGACTCAAATAACACAGTTATTTGGTTACCTACCACATTCTCATCATGCCTAAGGTAACCACAAGCAAGGACAAACGTGTGGAAGTGATTACTTTATACAAAGATGGCCACAAACTCCCATTTATTGCAAATCAGATGGTGTTAGACTGAGGACAGTGCAGAGACTGGTGAAGTGGTTCAAGGACAGTGGGGAGGCCATTCCTCCCAATCCACTTCCCAAGCCTGGGAGACCTCGTAAGACAACCTTCAGGACCCGTCAGCTGATCTCAAGGCAAGTTAGCAAGGATCCAAGGCTAACAGCACGGGATTTAAAAGAAAAGAACCCACAGTTGCTGGCAGATGTGTCTGTCAGAAGTGTGCAGCAACTGTTGCATGACGATCTGGGCTACAGGAGTTTTTGTGCTCGTAAAAAACCACTGGTAACTGCACTTCAGAAGAAAAAGAGAGTAAATTTTTGTAAGAAATATCTTGCCTGGAGTGAGGAGCAATGGAAAACTGTGCTTTGGAGTGATGAGTCAACATTTACTGTCACTGGTACCCCTTCATCACGAGTGTACCACAAACCAGGCAGTGACCCCCTGGATCCTAAGTACGCTTCCAAGTTTGTTAAATACCCAGCCTCACTCATGGCTTGGGGCTGCTTTACATATTATGGTGTTGGTGAGTTGGTAATTCTACCTGCAAATGAAAAAGTGAACCAGAACAATTATTTGGAGCTAGTATGTGATGTTTTAAGTGACTCTTTTGATAAAACCAAGGCAAGAGTATTTATGCAAGATTCTGCCCCTGCACATGTTGCAAAGTCAGTGAAACAGTGGCTAACAGACTGTGAGGTTCCCTTTATTCGAGACTGGCCCAGAAACAGCCCAGATATCAATCCCATTGAGAATTTATGGGCACACATGAAGCGGCACATCATCTTTGCCTAAACTTGAGGCTGCAGTCAAGCAGCTATGGAGCAGTTTTAGTCCATCTGTTCTGCAAAACTACACCATCAGTCTCCCCAGACGCCTTAAGAAGATAATAAAGGTGAAGGGGAATGCCAGTAAATACTAAATTGAATGGTGAGTGTTAATTTATTTGTTTCTCCTTGCTAACCACAAGAACGTTTTCTTTTTTTAAGATGGCGTCAACACTTTCCGCGCCTACTGTATGTGTGGCATATTCTCTGTTCCTTGCACCACATTTGCCTAACACATGCGATGCACACAATAGATTTCTCCACAAACATTCACTGCACGACATACGTATATAATGTCATATATGTGTCGCTGTGTGGTGTATTTTCTTGTCTCTGATCATTATGTAACTTTCCGCTGTCAGTCAATGCACGCAATATTTCTCGGTGAGCACTCGCTGCACTATTTTATACGTATATTTCACACTGGACCATATGCAATATAAAACACTGTTTATTTCACACTGAACCATATGCAATATAAAACACTATCACATGATTCCATCCCAGCCTCCTTTGTTATTCCCTTCCTTACTTTATGGCGTACAAGAGCGCCTGCTCCCTTAGCAACTGATGCATATGTCTATGTATCTCTATGGCATAACATAATGCCTGCTATGGTAGGTCAGTTATTTCACTAATCCAGGCACTATATGTTCCACAGATATAAGTAATGGCTTCACTATAAGGGTAAAATACATCATTTACGGGCAGGGTGAGTGGAAACCCCGCTATAACAAACCAGACTCCTGCCTCTACGCTTGACGGCTGATAACGGGCCCCAGTGCTTTACAAACAATATATCTATGTTCAATAGACACAATCACTTCACAGTATAGTCAAAAACACTGTACAATAAAAATATTTCAATAATGGCTTCAGCCTTGGGTGGGAGGGGGGAAAATGGCGGATTTAAAGGGACAACGAAACACAGCACAACCCTGCTGTCAGCCTGCTAATGAAGCACTGAGATTCTAACACTACATACAGGCACATATGAGCCATTGCAGTGTTGCCAAGGTCTTACCTTGGGAGAGACACGTGGCTGCTAGAACGCTATAAAATTTGACGCAAATTGTCCGAAAACTTTTTTTTTTTTTTTTTTTTTTTTTTGCATTTTCACGCGATTTGAGGTAATGTGCTTTGGCACATCACACAACATGAAATGCAAATTGCGGTCCCGTGCGCGAAAGGGTTAAGGTTTTCCAATCGGATTGAGCCTGTGTAGGTTTATATCCAAGGGATGGTTGGGGTTTATTGCTCACGTAATGCCACTCAGGGATGAGTGAGGCTGGTCACTCTCATCTTAATGTCAGGACCAACTTGCCTTGCCCCGGGCTCCTATGCCTATCATGGGGCAACAAAGGATTGGATGATGGATGGATTCATCAATACCGATGGAATCTAAATTACTCCACCAACTTGCATGTTACAAAAGTAGTTCAACTCATATTGTGTACCTTCACTCATACTTCAAACATCCAATTCAGTCCCTTGTCAATTCTCATTTCCTTATTTTCCATACCTAGCTTCCTTACCAGTATACATATACAGCATATACAGTACTTTATCCATCTATCCATTCTCTTGGTTTACCAAACTTATCTATCTAGCTATTGCCAGACGCCTCAATCCCGCACGGGGTGGCAACAAACAAATCGCCTCCATGTCACTCTGTCCCCTGCCCTTTCACTACCACGCTCCCAACTCTTCAAATTCATTTGCTTGCATATACTTGTACCCTTTTTACCATTCATAAGCAAATCCGCAAATCCATTCTCCTAACCCTCTCGTTACCAATCAATGCAGACAGTGTCCAACCGCAAGTGAAGACTTGGGATGCAGTCCTGGGAGCCCAAAGCCACACACAATGAGACCCCCCATCACTTCGCTATTCCCACGTACTTGATAGTTCATAAACAATTTATCCTCACACCCTTATTTATGCTATGATGGTCGTAATTTTTTCAACATAGTCCTGAATAAATGTACTGTACATGCTTCTGGTGTTGTAAAAAAGATCAGCTGAATGTAAATAATGCCCTTTTTTTTTTTCTCATAGAAATATAATTCTTATGGCAAATGTTACTGAGAAAAAGTTATAGGAAATGTATTTGGCTACATTTTGGTGTATAAAGAATTACTGTATGTCGATTAGGGTCGATTTTACTGAACGTGAAAGGAAATTATCTCATGCTTGAGCAAGGCTCATAGCGCAGTGACTGGGGCAGTGGGGCGATGCTGGGTGCGGGGTGGGTTGAGCATGGTGAAGGAATACACGGGGACGCAAGTGGTGCTTTGTTCTTGCCCAGAAATGGACCCAAACTCATTAAAAAAAAAAGAAAAAAAAGTGGGCCATTTCATTCAAGGCAACCAGCGTCAAATGGTAATGGGTGGTTGAAATGCACGCAGACACAGCCTGTGTTTAATGGTAACGAGAGCATGAAATTTGCGCCGCACCCATAAACACCAAAGGGTTAATATGACCATATCATCTAAGCACTCTCCTCCAACCTCTTAACTGACTCCTTTACTCATCATCATCATCTTTTATTTTCATTGTCCAATCATTTTCTTGCCCCATCAGAAGCATATGCACCCAAGGTTAGGCTACTCAATCCCAACATTTAAGGTAAGGGTGACCAGCTTCACTCGCCCCAGAGTGGCACTATGGGCAATAAACTCCATCCCTTACAGGTTCAATCTGACTGAAGCCCCTTAACCCCCTAAACCACCAGGCATCACTTAGCTATACAGTTATCATTACCAGCCAACATGGTGAATGGTTTCCTGGTTTACAGGAAACCATTTCACTTTTCACTCACTGCAGAGTCGCCCGAAGCCAGCACATCGAGTGAGTGAATGATGGATGCCCCACTTACCACCTGCTCAACATCTTTCATAAACACATTTCTTATTAGATCTAATCTACACACAGATCTTCACAGTCCTATTTCACATTCATGACACCAATTTCACACCTGTTTGTTAATATGGACACTGACACACCTTCATGTAGTCCTCTTGCAGCCTTTACTTTCATAGTAGGATTAATAAAAGACAGAAACAGACCACAACCTACCAGCCATGGCCATTGGCTACAGCAGTAGCCTCAGGACATCTTGCCAAGGCAGCCACAGGGGCACTCTCCATGTGCATCTTGGCAATGTGACTGCTATACTATTATGTGTCTCCTGGGATGCTACCCCCAGATTTGGGCCCTCACTATTAGACAGAAGTGGGAACCTGAACAACACAATGCTCTGTACCCTCTGGCACAGATCTGAACACCAGCTCCCTCACTACTGGGAGGAATCAGTAACCTGAACAGTGCAATACCCTGTACCCTCTGGCACAGATCTGAGCACCAGCCCCCTTGCTACTAGGTGGAAGTGGCAGACTAACACTGCAATGCCCCGTAGCTACCCTCTGGCACATGTCTGAGAACCAGCTGACAGAGCCTGCCTCAGGCCTCCCCTCATATCTGCAACTAGGTATTTGAGACAGTTTTCTGACTGTACGTCCTTGTTGGTACCAACTCCTGTGACACAGTAAGGTACAGTGTGTGTTGTGTGAAGTGCATGCAGAGGTACATAACAGTTAAAGAAAAGTATTTGGGAGTGTATGCTGTCCTACTCTCCAAGTTAGTGACACCATGAAAAAGGTCAGCAAAGGGGGAAGGTAAGGATAGTCCTGATGGCTAGGGAAGCAAAAGATCCAGCTCTCCCTATCACCAGCTTTCCTATCCTCCTGAGGTGTACCATCTTGATCAATTGGTGCTGCAGTCTCCTTCCTACTTTCCATATCTTTAATATTTCTCTCTTTTTCTTGTCCATGACATCAAGGAACAGTAGCAATACTCACATACAATTGTAACAATACTCACATAATCACTTTGATTACCAGTATGGTGTCAACATTCAGACACTTACTTAAGAGAAGGATGTAGCTTGGAAATAAACACTCTCTTGGTCTGAGATTCACCACCTCTGATCAACTGGAGATACTCAGCCAAAGAAGAGCGTGCAGGTTGGGAGAGAGCTCTGGCACTGGCATCACACACCCAGCAATGAATTCCTCGACGTCCAGAGTACACCCACAGGATGTGCTGATACCCAAAGTCCTCTGTAATAATGAGATACTGGTGTTACAATTCTCTATACATCCCCTTCATACATAAAAGTACTGGTGCCTATATTACAGTAAATCACATGTAGCTTTCCCAACACATCTATCTTAACCCTATGAGATTTCTGGGCCAAACAGATTATGTATGTGCTTGAGTCAGCGCTCCCAACCTCTCCCACATCTTCAGGGCACGATATTTTTGTTTGATCGCTCTGTGTATATACGCTTTTCACGCTAGAATATCGGTTCTGGTGTTATTTTAAAGCTGAATAGTTGTACTTCATTGTAGTATGTACAAAAAAGGAGAAAAAGAAGATAAAATGTCAAAATGACGAGTTTAAGTTAGCCGAAAACCAAAAATTTTATACCTTGCTGTAGAAAAATATTCAGCAAAAAAAAAACTTTACAATAAATGGAAATTTGGTTTAAATCTTGCAAAACTACAATAAATGACCATTACAATGATATACATATATTATGGTAATTTTTGCATTTTGTTGCGCGGTAAAGAGAATGGAAAGAGATGCACAATTTTCTTTTAGTCTGGGCCGCATATTCACCTCGCGATCTTTTTCTTTGATCGGTCATTGCAAATACACTTTTTATGATAGGATGCTGGTTGTGGTGTTATTATGAAGCTGAATCGTTGTACTTTATCGTAGTATGTTCCAAAAAGGAACACAAATACAGTAATCCCTCTATTATTCGGACGTCCAATACTCGGACATACTCACTGTTCGGATATTGAGGGCTGCCCAACCCCCAAAATGCCAAAAAATTCGAGAAAATAAAAAAAAATTCGATTTTTTTGGACCGCGTCAGTTTGAATTTCCCGCCTGCACCAATCGGCTATGTTTACACTCGTGGCGCCTCTGTCAGTCGCCATTACCCACTCTGCTACTGCCTCGTGAACAACTCCGAAAATGGCGGCCGAAGTGATTGCTTTTGTGGTGATACCCTGCCTCCTACAGTGCTTGATACTGCTTTTCACCTTCATCACGTGTGTGATGATCGTCACTAGACCACACGGGAATTTACTGTTATGTACAGTGGAGTGAAGTGATGTGATTCTAGTTATATAAAAAAAACGTTGTGGAAAGTGTTGGTGATAAGTGGTGGTGATTCTCAAGTGGAAAGGTGTGTCAGGTGCAAGGTCTTCCTGTCAGAGTCTGAGATGATAGAGTGGGTTATTACATCAGGATGGCAGCTTCTTGTTCGTAAGTACCCTAACTTCATACCTAACCTGTTTTCATCATGCTGTAAATGTGTTAAAAAATTACCAAAAATGATAATCATAATTTCCTGCTTGCAATTTAATTTTTTCCATGCATGGTTCTTAAGTAAAACAGCTAGAAAAAAGGTGGAAGCAGTTAATTTCATGTCCGGTCCTAACCTAATCTAACCTATGGTAACCATAAAGATTTTCATGCCTAACCTGTTTTCATCATGCTGTGCATGTGTTAAAAAATTACCCTAAATGTTAATCATAATTTCCTGCTTGCAATTTAATTTTTCCATGCATGGTTCTTAAGTAAAACGGCTAGAAAAAAGGTGGAAGCAGTGAATTTCATGTCCGGTCCTAACCTAATCTAACCTATGGTTACCATAAAGATTTTCATGCCTAACCTGTTTTCATGATGCTGTTAATGTGTTAAAAAATTACCCTAAATGTTAATCATAATTTCCTGCTTGC
>JAGKTI010041021.1:0-10314 GCA_018397915.1 Birgus latro
CTTCCTTTCTGGTCGTTCTATAGTTACTGTTGTAGATGGCCATCTTCTTCTCCTAGATCTATCAACAGTGGTGTTCCTCAGGGCTGTGTCCTATCACCAACTCTCTTTCTTTTATTCATTAATGATCTAAGCTGTACATCTAACCCTATCCACTCGTACGTTGATGACTCCACCCTTCACCTTTCCATTCGGTTTCCGCAACGTCCATCTCAACAGGTACTTCTACAAACAAGGGATGAGGCTATGGCACACCTAATGTCTGACTTGGCTCGTATCTCTGACTTGGGCAAAAATAATGCTTTTTTTTTTTTATGCATCAAAGACTCAGTTTTTACATCTATCAACCCGTCAAAATCTTCCACTAATGTTTAATAATATCCAGCTCAATCCTGCGTCATCCTTGAACATGCTCGGGGTTTCATTCACTCGCGACTTATCTTGGAAAGATCATATTGCATCTCTTGTAAAATCTGCTTCCAAAAGATTAGGTGTGCTAATGTACCCCATCTGGCCCCCATGCATATGTGCCATCGAAATGTCCTGCACGGATCGCGGATGCGACGTCTGATTTGCCTTGGTGTAAGCGACCCATGAGATAAGAGACTTTGAGGTTTTCATCTGTAATCCGCCGATTGTGGATATCGGTTTCAGTCTCTCTGAGGAAATCGTAAACAGACCAAGTTGAGTCCTCGCCGGTAAATTTGGGACGATTGGCATCGTCGAGATACATAGACTGTGGAATAGGGTTTGGTTGAGTCATGGTTGGTAGTGTGGTAGTTACGGAAGTAGGGGATTGGGAGAGAGAGGAGGTAGTGGTAGTTATAGGTAGTGTAGACGGGAGATGAAGTGGGGCAGGAGAGTGAACGATAGTGGAAGGAGCAGGGATAGAAGAAAGCTGCGTAGAGTCAGGGGTAGAGTATGAGGTATCTGGATGGATAGTATCTGGATTAGAAGTATGTGGTTCGGTAGGAAATGAAGTTTGTGTGGCGGTGCTAGGTCGAGGGTATTAGCGGCCGCTGCGAAGATGAGTCACTGTATCATCCTCGGCGGGTGATATGTGACCATTCGTTGTTTGTTGGCTGTGAGTGGTGGGAGTAAGTTCCGTATATCCAAAGTATGACATGTGGTGTGGTGATGTAATGTAAGATGAAAGATGAGTAAGGATATGTGTATATTTACAATATAAAGATGAGAAAATGTACCATAAGAATGGAAGTGGAATTGAATGAAGATGACGGGATGCGGTGTTTAATAAATAGTGCAACCTCCACAGGACGCTGAGCTACCCGTACTTAGTGCCCTTACATTTAGTGACTACCAAAGCCAACTGAATAACATACAAACTGTAGACGGAAATAGTACCACCAGCAAATTATGGCATTTCTCTGATACAGTAATGTGTGACATACAGAAACTAACAAAAAAAAGAAAGAAAAGAAAGAAATGTGCAAACTATATAGAAAAGAGTAACAAATATTACAGTATGTATATCTCAGAACCTTACTGAACACATACCCATACTTTAATCCTTATGTATCTCATATTTAACCTTATATTATATATAAATAAGAAACTTACTGGACACATATCCATACATTAATCCTTGTGTATCTTATAATTAGCCTAATATATTACTAAATTACATATTTAACCTTATATATTGCTACACTACTTATATATCCTTATATATTACTAGATTACATCCCTTTGACATGGCCATCTCCTCCCTGCAACCCCTGTATCATAATTCCTCCTTGTACAAACCTCCCACCTAACTTAGTAATATAGACAACTCCATATAACTCCCCCTCTCGTGTCAGGAGACACCATCTCAGCTACCCCGGGGAGTATTGTGCCCCATCTGGCCCCCATGCATATATGCCCCCCCCCCACTGCATATGTGCCCCCACTAAAAGTGCTGACTGAACACGCGCTCCCACGGCTCGCTGTAACTGAGTAAGGGGCTGACATTCATAAGGGGAACACCCTGTTCTTTTCTCCAACATTAAAGCCCTTAAATAGCTAGGCATATTCCAGGACTTTCATTAAATCATCAAGGGACTGTGGATAACACTAAACCGACTCCGTGCCTTCTTTGCTCCTGCACAGCTGTTGACCTTATACACGGGTTTTATTCGCCCCTGTTTAGAGTACAACTCTCATGTGTGGGGAGGCTTCCCACCTATAGCTCTTCTCAATAGGGTGGAGTACTGGCTGCCTTCAACCTCTGTCTCTTCACCGTACTGTTGCCTCTTTATCTCCTTTCTATCGCTACTTCAATGGTCATTGCTCCTCTGAACTGTCTGCTTGCATCCCTCCACCTCTGCGACGAGTATGTGGCACCCGTCTAGCAACTAACTCTCGTCCCTTTACTGTCCAACTCTCTAATGCAAGAGCTAACCGTTACTCCCAGTCCTTCATTTATGCAACAGGTCAACTCTGGAACTGTCTCACTCTGTCTGTATTTCCTACTTCCTATGATCTCCAGTCTTTCAAACCCAGTGTGTTCTGGCATCTCGAAATGAATGGATCTTGAATTTGGTTCTCTTTCGTATTGTTTTTTCTTGGAAGGTACTGTTTTCAGGGCTCAGCCTTTGGTTCCTTCTTCCTCACATTAAAAAAAAAAATGACCAAAATTGAGAAACTCATGCAGTATCCCTTGATATTTCTAAAGCATTTGGCAGAGTGAGGTACAGTTGTCTGCTATCCAAACTCTCTTGCTTTTGACTAATGTCTTTTGTTCCTTCGATTTCCTCATATCTCAGCGACAGAAAGATAGGAGTAAAAGTTGATGTATATTCCAATTTCCACTCAATTAACGCCAGCGTGCCACAAGGATCAGGTCTGGCTCCAACCCTTTTCCTAATTCAAATTAATTATCTGTTATATGTCACCCATAATTCCATCCATTCATATGCAGATGACTCAACACTTCACAGTTCACTCAGACTTAAACACCCATACACAAAGTATAATATCTCTGTCTCACAACTCAGTACAGCCATCTCCATAAATCAAGACGTATCTAGAATCACTGAATGAGGAAAAAACAACCTTGTCTCATTTAATGTTTGTAAAACCAAATATATACAGTTTACTAATAGACAGGTATTGCCAGATTCTTAGATTACCTTCAATGCTACTAATATTCCTATCTCCAAAAGCATTAAGATTCTTGGTGTTTCACTTAACAATACCCTCAGCTGGACTTCTCATGTCAGATCACTTGCCAAAACTGTCTCAACGAAACTTGAATTATTGTACAGTTTTCGTAGTTTCTTCATTGACGAGCATTTACCTTTAGTTCATAAGAGTCATGTGTGTTCTCAGCGGGAATACTGGTCACCCTTGTGTAATGGATCTGGAGAGGTTGCACTGAAACAACTAGACAAAATTGATACCAAAGCTGTTATAATTATATATAACCCTGCTATTACAAATAACTACCCCCTCCCCCCCTAAGGGAAGATTGGAATGATTCCTCCCTTGCATTATTTTACAGATATATATGGCAAATGCTCAGACGAAGTTGCATCCATTGTGCCCCATGCCTTCCCTGTACTACACGGGCATCTGGTAGCACTCATGATTGGAATGTCACACTGCCACATTGCAAAACTTCCGCCCATCAGAAATCTTTTATTCCCCAAACTGCATCCCTTTGGAACTCGCTTCCCCAGACTTGTTTCCCCCCAAACTTTAACCTACAGCTGTTCAAGTCCAGTGTTACACATTTTTTATGAATACAGGACACCAGTAACCTGGTGTATGAATTATTTTTTCCTTTATTCATTTGTTTTTCCCTCCTCTGCTCTATTATTTAAAAAATGTGTTCTTTTCTTGTCTTTTCAAGGAGAAAAATAATAAGAATCAGGAAAAGGAAATGATCATAAGTCTAATTCTGAATAAACGTCTTGATCTGTATTTGTCCTTTATCAGTGTCTTCCCACTCATTCCTTGGGGATGAAGGAGAGTCAGTGCAACTCATATTCCTTGCAGGTTGTAAAATGTGACTCAAGAGCATCATAGAATGACGCCGGAAACGTTACTCTTTTGCTGCTATAAACGCATAAAAGCTATTGATGTAAGTTGGCAAATAGACTTTCTTACCCCCGGACAGCCCTAAACACAAAGGGTTAACTGGCTTCATGTATTACAGACTCTGACATTACTTATTCACACTGATATCGAGTATATTTGTGCAGTTAGATAATATTTAATCACTCAAAGGTTGAATATTGTTTTCTTAGCATTTTTTCCTGCTATAAATTGTATTATCTAGCACAGAAAACTCCCAGAAACTAAAACATTAACACAACGCAAACGTACTGAACAAAATTTATGTAGTCCTACATTTTGTAACTAAATCTGTATGCATGATAAAGACCATAATTTTGTAATTTTTATGTACGAAAAATGTATTACTGGAGAATGTTACTTCACAAAGTTCATACCAGCTTCTTGTTATTCATGTCTTGTGCCTGATGAATCGAGAATCAAACGCATGAAAATGGGGCAGTGGAGGTGAGGGCCATTTTTGGAGAGAAATAGAACGATATTTCTCTTACAATTTCCTTTTCCTGCGTTTGGATAATACCTATCCGTTTGTGATGGTTGGAATACGATGGCAATGAGAATTTTCGGACTCTACTCACTAATTCGTACATTATAGAGAGCAGGATAGACCAGTAATAAAAATGATGTTTATTATATTGTATCTCGGTCATACTGATATGCATTTATATACTTTCGTATATCCTGCTGTAGAATTTAAATTCATAGCTTTACATTCCGCATGAGGGATGGGACCGATACTTTTGAAGGTTTACGGTAAATCGTGAATGAATGTTTAAGAATTCCAGGCCACAGGACACTGGCTATAACTTCTCGTGATCGTCTGTTTTGCAGTTTTTGGTTCTAGAGCCTATTAATTAAGTCAATATGGAAAACATCGGTGATTTGATGACGGGATTTTTTGTGTATTATTAACCATGCCAGTGTCATGACTGTTCCTGTTGTCACCAGAATAAGTAAATCAGTCAAAGGAAGGACATTCGCATGACAAGGGTTAGACTCCATCTCTCATAACCCCTTCATAGCATTAATGTTTTGTAGTAATCTAGGGAAACCTCTCCCAGTAACGCTATTACAGAATAGTGGCAGTTACCATTTCGCAACGATAATTTCCTATGATTTATTTTTTCCTAACCCCAAATAATTAAACTCAGCATAGGTAAGACTATTATACCTCTGTCGGTTTAATTGTTTCCTCAACAGTTTCTGCAGAAATATATTTTTTGCGTGTTTTTGATGTGTAATGTGGCCTCTGCCCTCCAGGTTGCCGCTCTGCTTGTGGAGGTGGCAGCAGTCAACGCTCTTCCCCTCCCTCCCGCCTCTCCTTCACTCTCCACTCCTCCCTTGTTGTCGGGAAGGCAGAGAGGGCTGGTGGAAGAGCTAACTTACTTGGGGGAGAAGGAACGAAGGGGGAATGAAGAGGGAAGAAGAGCGCAGAGAGAGGAAGTGAATGGAAGTAAAACCCGGAAAGATGAGGAGGTAGGTGATGCTAGATACGTGTATATACAGAAATCCTCATCGAATAGAATAGAATACAACACCTCACACACGCTTCGCCCTGCCACACCTCTTACGCACTTCACATTGTCACAACTCTCGTTGCTTCACTTCTCATTACTATGCCTCGCATCGATTTCACTATGCCGTACCACACACTACTTAACAAAGCACTACATATCACAGTTACACCACACAGTTTCACACTTCACACTGCAACACCACACACTGCCCTGCTCATACTGCCACACCACACTCTGCTACGAACACAGGGTGAGCGAACTGTTTCAGTGTTGGAAAAACCATCTAGGGATATGTTTCTTAATAGTTATCATTAGGGTATACGAGAAAGAGAGATGGGAAAGATACAACAGATGGTGAAAATATGCTCAGTAATGAAGAAGGTGACCCCCGGAAGGATTTGTGTATCAACATTGCAATAAAGCAGATTGAAGAGATGCAGCTGAGAGAGACTGCCTGATATGCAGTGCTGTAAATAAGTTTTGTAAAAATGTTATGAACTGATGAAAAATGGGATACATATGAAAGTACTGGAGATTGATTGTTGAAAAAAAAAACTAAATAAAAACGGTAGAGAAAATGCATGTAGGGGAAAATGGAAGTTGGAGTAATTGAATTAGTGTAACTGTTGGAGTAAGACAAGTGTATTGATGCTGGTTTTAATGCTACTACGAAAGACCTCATAAATGTGAAGACGAGATTAGCTTAGCCAGGAACCACCAACTGATGGGAAAGCATGGACCATATCATATTTGATAATATTTTTATGCATGTGTGTCTTGGCAAAATTCGTGAAGTTGATCCTTATAGTTTCCTCTTGTTCAGTTCTTGGTAATGAATATGAGCAAAAATATTAGAAAATGAATGTAGACCAAAGTAAAATTATGACCAGAGAGGGAAGGCAGCTTAGTGTATGTCAAGGACCATCAGATGAGATGTATATCTATTCATTGTTCTGTTCAGATTCTCGTCTAAAACTTTCTAAAATACGATAAGAAAGCTAATATGCATTCACCATACATAAAGACATTTTCAAGTTTAATCCACCGGGTAAATCATCATTTAATCTTTTCATTATGAGATTAAACAAAATCATTTGATGCCGTTGAGAATTTTAAAAAATCTAAACGCGGTCTTAACGCTGAATCTTTATCTCTCTACGACACAGGACATTTTTTTTTTGCTTTTTTTGGGTAGGAGAGTATAATTTTTCTTTTGACATAAATATTTGTCCTTGGTCTGAAAGTATTATTTCATTCCTTGCCAAACATACTTATTTCCAAAAGTTTTGCTTATGTTCAGCCACATTTTCACAGAATGTTTATAAAGAGCATGGTTTCGGTTAATAAGTTTTCAAAAAATACGCTTAAAAATATTTATCTTAAGTTCGCGGTATTACTGTACCACGTAGATAACATTTATATACTGTTCAGTCTTCTGCCACACAGTAGTCTGTGGGAATTACTGGCAAATGAAGAAATAGAGACGTTTTATCTGCGTAGATGATAATGTAGGCTAATATCTTTATATCTTACTATAATACTATTTCTAATCAATAGGGACACGTAGCTATAATTCACCTAACTTCTGACCTACTGGAATGACAGTCTCGTTAATTCATATTTCCTTGGTTCACTAGCAGTATAAACAGCCGTTGTATACGACACTAATGCTAAATACACTAAAGTTATAATCAGCATGGAAATAATATATCAGGAAATAACAATAATCATGGGTTCATGGCTAGATTACAAGCTTATCCCTCATACACGTGATAGCTCGAATATCCACTAAATCTAAATGAATAATATATTTGATCTGGTGAGACAATGCAAAGAAATGTAATAGCACAAAAGAAAGTGCATTCGGAATGTTCAGTAAATTATGCACTGCTCTAATGATAACTACAGGTATACCATTTGTTCCACAGGACCAGCAGCACCCCAGGAACGAGTCTCACCTTCATAAAGGCTTCAGAGACAAGTATCCTCAAAAACATCAAAACACAGCCAAGAAGAGCAAGACTAAACACAGGCCGGTGAACATAGGAAACAAATTAATAAATTCTAATGCAGAAGAGGCACAGTGGATCGATGAGGAGAAGGAGAAGATAAAGAGTTCTCGGGAGGATGAACAGGAAACTGAGAGCCACTGGCAAGAAGAGGACACTGGAAGACACTTTTCTGGGTACTATACCAAAACTCTGAAGGAAGAGAAAACGACTTGGGAGGACAAGGATGACTGTATGGAAGAGCCTTTAGTCCTGCCAGTCACTGAATGGAAGAAGACCCAGTACCCAGACCTGCCAGAGGAACTAATGCCAATACGCCCAGGTGGGGGCTCCAAATTTGAGGACCTGGAGAGGGAAAAGCTGGAAAGGGAGAAGATGTCGCAGACAAAGGATGTGAAGGAAGACACACTTGACACAGCCACAAGTCATGATGCAGAGAGTCTTAACAGTTGTACCACCTCCTTATGCCTCTCTTCCCTCATCTTTTTCATCACTTCATTAAGAATACTTATCTAAGCCAGCACCTTCACCTATGTAAATATACATTATCTCTAGGGCAAAAACATTTGGAGATTTGCAGTTTTTAAAGAGGACACCAGGAGCTCTTCCCACTGTGGTAATTACTTCACCGTGCTGCCGCCTGAGGACTCCACAACATTGTCTATGGTTTATGAGGGTAGAGCCAGAAGCTCTTCTGTCTGTGATAATGAACACTCTGTCCCACCACCAGAGGATTCCACGACACTCAGTGAACTCAGATCACGTGCCTGTTATAGAGTGGTCAGCAACTGCTGTGAATAACTTACTCTCTCTTTACACATTACAAATATGTAAGTAACATGATGCTGAAATTCATACAGAATGTGATGACTTTTGAGCAAGGTTTTTCTCTATGATCTGCACTAGCCACTTACATGCTGGAGGTGCTAGGTGGGGATGGCTGTTCAGTGTTTCGTGGGGTTACGTACAGTTGTGTGACTTGCAAACCTTAAAGCAACATTGTTTCCTTAAAGTAAATTAATAAGTCATAGTCGTGCTCTTCTGGATTATATCATATATATATGTTCTTTACATTTTGTGATTACTTAAAAAAATACAGATTTGACCACATTTTATATGCAAGTAGGCGTGGTTGTTTTAAATGCATGTCCTTCATGTTCTCCGACATACTCAAACATCATTATAGTCTACTTTGTTACATCAGTATAGTTTGTTGCTCCATTGCTAAAAGGAACTTATTCTATTCTTACAACTGACCTGACCAGATGCCAAGTACCAGGACCAATTTAGGCTGCTGTTCCTTCCTATTACCGTGTCTGGTCGACCTCTACTTTGCAAGTTACTGAGTAAACGACATTCTTGTGTTATATATTCATTAATGAAGATGATGGTATAATTTTTGACGAAGATAAGTAACAGATACTCATAACAATTTAGTTTTATAAGAAAATAAATTGCTTTATAAAACTCTTTAACTTTATCCATATATGGCGACACTAATTCTTCCTCACTGACAGATTGTGTATAATGACAGAGTCGAAATGTATGGTCTTATTCAAGTGTCGTCTCAATTATTTCATGAATTTTCTGCTTACAAAGTAGCTTGGAGACATTTGCAGTGAAATGATGGCTAATTTCAGGATGTGCATATCCCTTTGCCTTGGTTCCTGGATAAATCACAAGTTACTTAAATCCTGTGATTTTTTTTTATTTTTTTTTGCTGGGAAATAAATAAATATCTATCTGATACTGTTGTAGACTGCATTTTGTATTTTCATCACTGGAGTAGAGGGTCTCTCACTAGGAAGTAATCCATGCACTGTGTTATGTCCAATTCAACTGGTCATATAGCAAAGTAATGATTGTTTGTTATTGCACTTTTAATAAAAAAAATATTAAGCAAGATAGAACTCTTGAAATGGCTTATCCTAACAAAAGCAAGAAAGACAAGTTGGTAAAATGGTTCTTTGGTAGGAGGGCAATTATCAGGTGTGCTGGTAATCAGGTAAGAAAGATTGGTAGGTAGGTAAGCAGGTGAAAGGGTAATTATAGTACATGTGCTCACAAGGCATTTAAATTACCAGTAAGTTCGTTTCCTCATTCCAATAAATTATTTCACATTTATAGCATGTCACTATAAATACACAGCATATAACCCACTGAGACCTGAGAGTCTTCATGCAGATGAGTGAGATAGTTCAGCTGTGGCTAGATTATTGTCTGGTTTTGGCCACAGCATAGTAATACACGTACGATTCTGGCTGAGATATCGTGAATTGTATGTTAAAAACATTCCTAGCTAAATTACACTGATGAAACAGAGAATTAATCTGCCAGTATCTTTTATGATTCCATGTAGTGCCATGATCATGCCTTCACCCCCAGCACTGATCACTTCCACAGGGATGCTGCAGTCACCAGCTGTTCTGCGACATTTCAGTCTATCCATTGTCTCTTTTATTTCCTCTAGAGAAGGCAAGGTATCATCAGCTGGTGGGAGATTAGTCAATGATTGTATAGTCGGCCTGAGAAGTGACGGCGGGGTATCCTTAACTGGTCATCGAAACTACAGCATCCGTAATTATGTATCTGAAATCCTGGGAAGCAAATACATCAGGAACATTGAGTTATAGTACGCGATGCACGCTTAGTAGTACATTACACATTCATTCAAATCGGGAAACGTATCTAAGTGTTAACTTCTAATGTAT
>JAGKTI010041023.1:0-10314 GCA_018397915.1 Birgus latro
TCTGCATTGTAAGCGGCATGTGTTAAGAATGTAATGCTGTATGGCAGTGAGACCTGGGCAGTAAAGCAAGAGAATATTTGCAGGCTCAAACATACAAAAATGACAATGATTAGGTGGATGTGTAATGCATCTTTGAATGGGATGCCTGGGGGGCTAGGTTTATGATGGAAAAGTTAAGAGGATGGATGGATGGATGGAACTGGAGAGTATTGGTGTCATGATGAGGAAAGGTAGACCAAGATGGTCTGGGCATTTGCAGAGAATGGAGGATGACAATTAGGTGCAGAAAGTGAGAAGTGTGAATGCTGGGGCTAGGGTTGTGAGAGAAAGATAAAAAAAAAGACCTGGAACAAGGTCATAGAGTGTGACTTCAAGGACAGGGGGCTGAATAGACAGGCTGCCAGAGATCGAGCAGCAAGGAGAGTCGCCATTAAGTGACCAAGGCTGATGCAAGTAAGCATGTTGGAGCCTTTATGAACTAAACAATACAAAATGAAAGGAAACAATTGTATACTTTGTTCTTGCTATCTCCAAATGATCTTCATCTTATGAAAGACTACAGTACTTGATTCAGATGGGTTAGATACAGCCTTCATTAATCACTCCAGTCCAGGTTATCTCCACTAAGATGAATGCAACTGCCTGGAAATTAGCAACTACTGGAAAATTTAAATGTCAATGAATGGGTTAAAGTGACAGGAAGCATCATCAACCATGGCACTGAGGTGTTACAACAGTCTGGAAGTATGAGGAATAAAATTAAAAATACATCCTTGTAGCTGTTGTTGTAAAGCAATGGTACAAGTGAGAGAAAGGGTCATCTACTTAAACCTGAAATCAAGAAGTAAGATATAGATCCTAAATTTTGACAATTTTTTTCAGTACCTGACAATGATGGAACATATCTGGCCTTCACGTGCTACTGCTAACTGCATTCTGTGGTACAGGATGCAGGCTGACCATACATAATAACCACAGACATTCCATAAATGATCATCAAAAATTATGTGTCTGCAATCCACTTTGTGATTAAAGGTTTCAGCTTATGACCTGCAGCATCACCAACCATGCCCTTCATGGTGGGGTCAGCCAGAGGAGACCTGTTGCCATGGAAGTCTGGGTACATGTGAAGGTCGCTGGTCAGGAAGGCAGGGTTGGCTACATCCTCCTGCTGACATATCCTCAATACTTCACCTTCCAACCACTCATACACACTCCTGTCAACAAACACACCTTCAATAATGAAAGACATTGCATGGATCTTTTCTATTAATGCAAAAAAGAAAGGATCAAAGGCTTTTGGCCAAAAAGAAAAAGAAGATTGAAGTTGCTCTCTCTATTAACAATAAACAAAGAAAGTCAAAGTCAAGATCCATGTACTTTGAGATACTTAGATACATTACATTTCAAAGACGTGAGATCACAGGCAAAGGGATACACAAACTGAGAAAACAAATCATCATAATCATCACCACAGATTACATTGAGTGACAAGCCGAACAGTTTCCTGTAAGCCAGGAAACCATTTACAACACAGGGTGGTAACCATATAACCAACCCATATGTGTTCCCTATGTGTCAACAAGTGAGCTGGTGGAGGGTTGGTGCTCCTCTCCGTAAAACAACCAACTCAATGAGATATGGTCACTCCTTATGGGATCATGGCATTTGGTGACAGATAGACAGACACATGATGTTTATGGCATGATTCAAATAACTGTCGTATCATAGATCATTTATGACATGCTTTTTTCCAACCCTGAGATGTAGTTATGAAGTAAGAATGAGTCTCCTTGGTTACTAGCCAAACCAACCCTTCAATCAGATGACAATATGAGATGAAATGGGTTACAGATCCTTGTCATGCTAGAAAAAATGCACTATCTAATCTGGCTACAGTTAACTATGAAATGGGCTGAAGTTGGTTGGTGATCTTTGTCAAGTTGCATGTATAAATATGAAGAAGAAAAAAAATGGTCAAATAAATCCCCTACTGACAACAGTTGGCAATCATCTGGTCTGAAAAGAGTTACAGACCTTTATAATTAAAAAAAAAAAAAAAAACTACATCATCATCATTATTAAGACCTCCTTCCCACTCCTGGGTAGAAAAAACACACTCCTTAATATAATTTCATCATAGGTGTAGCATGTTGTGACTCACTTGCTAGGTGGACACCTAGTGGCGGCAGGGTGAGTGTTTATGACATGGTCGACGAGCGCCCCCGTGGCACTCTGGCCGGCCTCATTCAACCATCGCCCTGCCACCATGGCACTCAGGTATGGACCCCACACCCCTGGACAAAACACTGCAGCCTCACTGACACACATGTGGCAGGTTGATGTCCCACATATCAGAACTGAGGAAGAACACTCAGCATCAATTAACACCCATTAACACGTCTTGAGTACTGACTGCACAAAGGGTCACTGAGGTGGCACTCAGGGATGGACCCCACACATGCAGCAAAACACTGCAGCCTTACTGACACATATGCAGCAAGAAAATGTCCTGCACATCAAGGCTGAGGAAGAAGGCTGAGTATCAATTACTTCAGTCCAGTGATGTACTGTATATTATCACTGCTACCACCTGAGATGACTTTGTTACTTTCTTCAACTCTGGCAAGGCTTGTCATATAGCAATTAGATACAGCCAAGCTTAACACCTTCAATACAAGGAGTCTGTCCCAATTCAAATAAAGCTGTGTGGTTGCTGCAAGAATAAAATGTAAAAAATATGTTATCAGCTTGAAGGGGTTAATGCCTAGTGACTGCAGAAAGGGTGAGGGAGGCAGCACTTGGCTATGGAGCCCACATACCTGTGCAAAACACTGCCCCCTCACTGATACACACGTGGCATGTTGATGTGCCATATATCAGGCTGACAAGAAGACCATGAAGAAGGCTTAGCACTGATGACTACTGACTGGACAAAGCATACTCAAGGCAGATACTATAAACAATTTCTGCTAAGGTTAAATCATCCTCTACAATATAACAAGTAACAATCAAATTTATACCCATGTTTCCAACTGTACTGCTGGGCAAAGAGGAACAAGAGAAAACAAACTTCATCCAAGAGTCTGACCAGCCCAAAAATCAAATTTGAGGCCTTCCAGTCGTGAGCTGCATATGCTACCACTGCACCAATGACTCCACACAGAGAAAACTGAAATATACTTCAGTCTTACAATCACTTCAATGCCTGCAGCTGATGGATGCCAGGCCAGACAGACTGAGGTTACTCAACAACAACAACANTATCTGGGAGGGTGATGTACAGAAACAAAATGAATGAAGAAGTTCATTAACAAAACCCAACAGCAGTACAGCATCCCTAAATCATGCAAGTCTACATTATCCTCCTATAACCATTCCAGTCTTTAAACAAGTTAACTTTCTCAAGCATCGTGTGCTTTCACTCCAACATTCCTCTGAGCCAAACTTTCTTAAACTCAGAATAAGTTCTAAGTAAAGTACTGTATATGGCAATTTCTCTGCATATGAAGTAATTTTTAAAAATGTGAAAATTTAAGGGATGAAAATTAACAATTACTATGAAATTAAGAAATGGAGAGCAGATAGAGAAACTACAGTATTCTGACAACAGATGAAAAGGAATGACGGAAGCAGAGTGGTGGCAAGTATGGCTGGATCTAGTGATGCATAAACACTGTAATGATAGGAGGAGTAATGAACGCTGTCAGAGGGTTGAAGAATGGATTAAAAATAAGTGTGGTTGAAGTACAGCAGAAATGGCCAAAATGAAGTGAAGGGAGCACCTTGAACTGTTAGAGGTAATACCAGTATGTCAGTGAGCTTGGATGATGGAAGCTGTATCAATCGAGTGGCAGGAGGCTGTGACTGTTTCTCTGTAACGGTGGAAGAAATAAGTGCAAAAATCTATTACGGAATAGTCCGCAGAGTGCTGTGTGAAAGGTAACGGAAGAATTATGATAAGAGACAGAATGACAGACGTCAGAGTATCTACTGAGTGACTAACAGTGTGACTTCAAGAGTTGTACGGGATGAGTGGATAAAAAATTTGTAGTGCGACGCAAGGATGCAAACAGGCAGAGGGGTTGCTGTTCTTGTTACTCTACCCGAATTTGTCTGGCTGAGCAGACCCACTGACCACAAGCAAGCAGCATCCTTCCTGTGGCCGACAGCATTCCACTGTGGTCAGAACAGGGTCCTTCCTTCCACATGGGAAGATGCAGGGAAAATGGAAGAGGCATAGCACCCAAGAGGATGAGCTGAATATAGGGGAAATGTACAAGCAGTAGTTTCAGGCCGGACTTCGACTATGTGGTAAATGTGGTTGAGTTCGCAGCCTGGAACTGTTGTGCAATCCCAGCTACCAGGTCTTGACGTCACATTACTCCCATGGTTGTACCTGCTGGGACAATGGTAACTACCCACCTATTACCTTTTTGGTGGGCAAATGGGTGCTATACCTTGCCCTTGGGTGACCAGGGATTATGCAGGGAAGGGATGTCCATCCTCCCGGAGTTGGGCACATACTCTGGCCGCATAGCCAAAGGGGAAGGGGATTCAATATATATACTGTACCAGTATATGGCTTTTACCTGGAAGAGTCCCATTCATGCGCTCTGTTGACTGTTCTCATTATTTGTTTTCTCTTTTTTATTGAAGAATCCTACCAACTTAGAGCTTTTTAGTAGGAAACAGGGTTAAAGTTATAATTACATGACTAAATATGGTTGGTGGGGGCGCTCACCATCCACTCACTCGAAGTAGTACTGCTCTTGGGTGACCGCCCTTTCCTCCTCCATCCCTCTTTCCTTCCATCTTCTGTTTTTCTTTTCTTCATTCTTTCCTCGCCCTTCTGCCTACGGGTGACTATACACTCCCTCTTCTGTCTTTCCTTAATTCTTTCCTCTTCCTTCTGCCTGTGGGTGACTCTACCCTGAGTGACAAGCCAAATGGTTTCCTGTACACCAGGAAACCATTTCTATGCTGGGTGGTAACCATATAACCAGATTTTGGCACCTTGTGGTTTAGTGGGTAATTACGGCATTCCAATTGGACTGAGCCGGTGAAGGTTTATATCCAAGGGGTGGATGGGGTTTATTGCTCACGTAATGCCACTCAGGGATGACTGACACTAATCACTGTCATCTTAAATGTCAGGACCAACTTGCCTAGCCCTGGGCTCCTTGCTCCTCGTGGGGCAACGTAGGATTGGATGATGATGACGATGATGATGAACATTTCAAAACTGAGATACTTCCTTATTATTAAGGCAATGATAACAACCATTCATATATTGTCCTTTTGTTAAGTGTAACAGTTCAAGGTTTGGCTGCCAGTGTCCAGATTATTTAAGGGAAGGCAACCGGCCTACAATCATGAAGGCACTAGCTGATCAGATCACTGGATCACCAAGCATAAATTATGTTAGTGAATATGATCATGCCTCTGTATGTGATGGGATTTACAGGAGAAAGCTCATCACACACTGATTTGTCATATATCAATGTGGATTTAACATGGGTTCAATGGGGAAACATTGGGGGTCAAGGGCTCCATAACTTAAAATCTTAAAAAACTTTATCTTTTTAGGCTTGCTCTTGGTGCCCTTAATAGTACTAGGCTTTCATTAGGGGTAGCATTCTTGTCAGATATGATTTCCAAGTAAAACGTTTCAGCATACAGTTTCACACGACAAGCAGGGATACTGAGGGAGAATTCTTGAAACCCTCCTACCCCTACCCCCCGGGGGTATAAACAAGAATACAAGGTTGAAATACATAAATAATGAAGTAAACTCTTCTTAAATTCAAACTAATTATGAACTTCCACCACCCTAGCCAGACCCACCTATCTTCCTCCAGTTATCTTGTGCCAGGTCCTCCAGGCCGATGGTCTTGAAGTAAGTGTGATCCCAGCCTTGTGTCTGGCTGTCACACAGGTATGTCCATTTGCACACAGTTGAGCATAATGACCTGGGGGAGACAAATGGTGCGGGGGTCAACATCATCATTATTACCACCATCATCATCATCATCATCATCATCGTCATTCTAACCTTATTTCCACTATATTCATAGGAGATTTTGCCTGGAATACAAACTTAAAGAATATGAATAATGACACAGTAAACTTCATCGCCTATCTATCTGTTTATAACAAGATGCCTTAATCCAGTAATGAGTGGCCACAAACAAGTTGTCTCCATGTCACCCTCTCCCCTGCCATTTTGCTGCCCTCCCCCCAGCTTACATCCCCCTGTCTCATATACCTCTCTACTCCATCATTCCATCTCATTCTTGAACTTACCTGACCTCTCCCCCCCCCCTCTATCTCACTCACATACACTCTCCTCATTAGTCTCACATACCCATCACTTTAAACCACAGCACCATCAAGTATATGATGAGTCTTAAGATATACATACAGTGTACCCAGACTACACGAGTAATATACCAGTCCTGTAACTCCTTCATCTTGAGAGATCTTCCAAAATCTGAACAAAAATGTCTGGCAACAGCATAAAAATAGTGCATAATGTCTAACCATCATATAACCAAATTATGGCACCTAGCGGTTTAGTAGGTAATTAAGGTGCTCCAATCAGATTGAACAGGTTTTTTTTTTAATTTATTTATTCATTTTTTTTTTTGTGTCCGACTTCTGGGCATAGGCTTCACAGCCTGCTATCAAGGCCCAGTCATCCTCCTACAATCTACATGTCACCACTTTGGCGCTTAACACCCACCGTCCATATTGAATACATGCTAGGGCTGTCTCATACAGGACTGATGTATTGGTATTAGCGGGGTCATTTTTACGACATGTCGGCGGGTCTTCTGGTAGATCAGTAAAGCCTGATTTAATGAAATTCAAATCCTTAAACTGTTCCCTGCACCAGCGAGGATTCGAACCTGGGTCCCACGGGACCGCAAGCCAACTCTCTACCGATCGAGCTACCGCGTGCAGGTTTATATCTGAGGGGAGGTTGGGGTTTATTGCTCACGTAATGCCACTCAGGGATGAGAGAGACTGGTCACTCTCATCTTAAATGTCAGGACCAACTTGCCTAGCCCAGGCCTCCTACACTCCTCATGGGGCAACACAGGACTGGATGATGGATGTATTCTAATCCTTATAATATCAAATGCATCCCATAGGCTGACTACATTCCTCTGGGAGAGAAAAAAAAATCTACTGAAAGAGGTAGCTTCCCCAAACTGAGAACAGTATGGTGAAATGGGTGAGTACAGTAATGCCTTCTTGTGGGACAAGCTGACAGTGTATTAGTGATATGATGTGAACAGGATGACTGAGATGGTTATGATAAGTGGAAAGAATGGAAGAAGTTCACTGAATGAGGTGAATTATGGATATGAATGTTGAAGATACAGTGTCATGGGGCAGACCTAGTAAGATTTTATTTTTTCCCTTGTCATTTCTTCATGTTATTGCTGTTCTTCCCAATGCTCACTGCCACAGCCTCACACCTTTATTTCTGGGATGACTGGCATGTGCATTACTATGCATGGGCTGATATCTTGAGACAACCTTCTCAAACTTTTGACTGAGGCCTTTAAAATTATTTTAGAGGCCAAAAAGCGTAAAAAGACTAGTGAGTAACCAAAAAAAAAAAAAAATCATGTCAATATAGCCTGACTGTTCTGCAGCTTGCTGGGCTTACATGAATTACAAAGACTGTACAAACAAATACAGTATATGCATTAATATAAAACAGGCAAAGTTTTGGAAAAGTCCCATATTTTGAGTTGTATCTGTAGTTGCTGTTTCTGTATTAGTGGTACTAGGCTCATCTGAATGTGAACCTGGTGGATTGGAAGCAGAAGCTGCCCTTTTTCTGCAGCCTTCCATCCATCCATCAGGGGACAGAGAGAGAGCTGAGGGATCTTTGTATAGCTGGGCAGCCCCACTGCATGAAGTGTCTCTGCAGCACCAGACTTCAGGGGAAAAGAGCTAACTAGATACTGCAAAAAACTGACCAGCCTAGAGAACAGCCATCGAGTGATCAAGGCTTAAACATGGTGACAAGGCCAAGGTCTTTACATAATGTAAATGTACAAAAATATTACTGTTCTGGCAGGGTTGGGTACCTGGAGAAACTGCCTGATGCCTTGACTGTAAGGTAGTCTGGGAGGTCAAGGAAGTGTGCTGCTCTGGTCCACGAGTCCTTCATGTGTGTCTTGAGCCACAGTAGTTTGGGGGTCTGCATCTCCAATGACACCTTCCCTCCCACATATTGCAACACCCTGTATATTGGCAGTGTATCAGTGGATGCTGTACAGCCAGTTATCACTTAACACCTTCATTATTAGAGGTCTCCCTAAAAGATGAATAAAATCATCTGGTGGCAACTGGAATAAATCATAACAGCCATCACTGCAGTGTACAGTTTCAACATCTAAGTGTGCACACAAAATACTACTTTACATGAAACAACTTAAAGCCATGCAAGTGCCTCTGGTTCAAGATCAAAGAATGTGTGAACAAAAATTTATTTTTAACCTTAAAGCAAATTTAAAATAAATTATAAGCAACTTAAAAAAAAAAAAGTTTATCAATTTGTGGCTTCTTTTCAGCACAACTGTACATGGAACAATTTTAAATGCGGAATAATTGTATAGCTGTATCTTCCAAAGTTAGTGAAAACATGTCCCCCAAATCTGCTTATCCATGACATTAGTCAAGATAAGTTCCTTGTTATGTCTCATTAGCAGTACATAACTAAAACAAACTGGAAAGACAACTGTTTAAGTGACTGTATATAAATGTACAGAAATGACAATGATCAGAAGGATGTGCAATGTCTGCATTCAGGGATGCACTACACATCTGCACTGCTCCTCTGAACTGTCTACTTGCATCCCTCCACCTCTATGACGGGCCTGTAACACCTGTCTTCCGACAAACTTTCATCTCACTTCTGTCCAACTCCTGAATGCAAGAGTTAACTGTAACTTCCAGTCCTTCTTTTATGCAACAAGTCAAATTTGGAACTGACTCCCTCTGTCTGTACCTACTACTTCCTATGATCTCCAGTCTTTCAAACACAGTGTGTCCAGGCATTTCGAAATGAACTGATCTTGAATTTGGCTCTCTTTCGTACTGTTTTTGTTTTTTCTTGGATGGAACAGTTTGTGGGCTCCTGGCCTTTGGTTCCTTTTTCCTTGCATAGAAAAAAAAAATCTAATAATTGCTATTTCTGTATGTCTGAGCCAATGAATATCCTCTTCCTTTACAGCCCAGGTCTTACTACCATACAGCATTACACTCTTAACACATGCTGCATACAAAGATCCCTTTGCATGGAGGGAGAGCCCTCTCAATGTCAGGAGAGGCAACAGCACCCTGAACTAACTCCAAACATTCCTTACCCGAGCCCTGAGAAGTTGAGGGATATTTGTATAACCAGGTCATGGAGCTGCTTGGTTATACTGGTGCCACCACATGAAGGCATCCTTCTCCAGCACCAGTCACTCTTTATAACTCACCTGGGTGAGGTGGGATCCAGAAGTAGGAAATTGAAAAGACAAAATAAGATGTTACCAACAAAATGCCTAGTGTAATGACCCATACAACAATACACTCAACATTTAAGCCTTTATAATTCATGAAAATACTAGAAATGTTTCACTGAGCTACACCATTTAAGCAACACGCATATTATTCTCCAAGATGTACAGTACACTCTCAGTACAAAACATAATGGCACTAACTTGTGGTTATGTGAGTTAATGAAGTCAGCTTGCTCTTTGGCTCTGTGGTCCATCCACATTATAATGTTGAAGTTGTCCTTACCTGTAGTAAACAATACTAGATCATAGCACAGTACTGAACATCATACAGTTTTAGATGTCATTCAGTAATACCACTGATAATCTGCCACACTATGCTAGAAGAGAACAGCAGTTATCCCCGTGAACCAGATGATTTATTTAACTGGCATATGGCTGCTACATTCAGAAACTTATTATCAATTTAGGAAAGGCCTCTTTTACTGAAGGGGCTGATGAAGGCTGTATTTGACCTCTCCAATTAGAAGTATTTTTTCATGATTTATAAAACTGCCTGATGGTATTAAAAGTGAAGTACTGAATAAAGGACATCCCTTGACTGATGAGATAAAAGGTTATTAAGTTGATTTTTTCCATAGTTGTATCATTTAGTGGACTGCTGTAAATAAGTGACTGGGAATGTTAGTTGCAAGGTAAACCAGAAACTGATCAAATTATTCCCTCAGGGTGTAATAATTCAAAAGACAGTAAAGTATTAAGGAACAGGTTTACTATCTTAACCCTA